>PVIC010011843.1:0-40695 GCA_004025085.1 Thryonomys swinderianus | reverse complement strand
TAGATGGAATATTTATGAAGTAGTTATTGGATGTCAGGCATTATTTTAAATTTTAGGAGCATAGCTATGAACTAAATTGTCCTTGTCTTCCTAAAGCTTCCTAAAGCTAGTGGAAATTAACTGTAGAAAAATAGAACTGTGGAATGGGCAGTGTTTCATGCAGACTATTGTGTGACAGGCCGATAAAACAGCCACAGAAGCCAGAGATAGTGAAGAACATCTAGTATCAACCATAAGTAAAAAGCAGAGTAGCTTGGTGAAGCCCAGAAAAGGCAGAAGGCTTGTAGAAAGCTAAAGTCTCTACTAAAGAATGTATCACAGTGTACAGAAATACAGGAATTACAGGAAAAAAAAGTGAGCACAAAGAAGAAATAATAGGAGAAGGAGAGGAAAGTTTATATAAATACTATATAACAGAACTCTAAATAGAAGTGGCTCAACCACACAATATATAGGTTTTTGTTTGTTGTTTTTCAAATCAGGAAGCCAGGTCTGGGATGGAAGCCCTGGATTCTTTCAGTAACCCAGCTTCCTCTCTCTTTGCTCCACCATCTTCAACATACGCCTCTGTCTTTCAAATTACCTTCCAGAACGAGAGGAGTATCTTCTAGCTGAGGAATCCTCCAGAAACTGACACAACCATTCTCATTGAGTAGAGCTCAACTCTACGACCAAATTAGCTGCAAAGGAGTCTGTGAAAGCTAGACTTTTCAATTGAGTTTTTTACTACTACAATGATCAGAGGCATATATAGATAATTATAGTGCATCAGAGGAGGATCCAAGATTAAAACAGTAGAAAGGAGCTAGACCAAGACCTTGGCCTAATAACACCTTGGAAGGATCGATAGTTAAAATTGTACTGTTTGCGTAATTTGGTATCAGTAGTTCTTTATATTTAACTGTTTAATAAGCATGCTGATGACTTCATCTTTGGTGTAGTTTTTCAATCTCTTTTCTATTTCAAGCCCAAGTATGAGAGTACTAGTGATAAATTATGTGAAATAGTAATATCCATGTTTGGTCCCTGACTGATGGGAAATACTGTATTTATAGTGATTAACAGGGAAGCAAGTTTAATAGTTAACAAAATTGATGTCCCTGAAATGAATGGATAGAATTTCAAATTGAAAGGTACTTGGTAATCATCTGATTAATGGTTCTGATAAAAATCATTGTCTTTATGTTCTTTGAATCAAGGAAGTACAGGAATTTTGCTCTATCTTTAAAAGTAAATTTTGAGAATCTTTGCAAAGAAGATCAGGAGTCATTTGTTTTAACATTTATTTATTTATTTATTATTTCTTTTTTGAGACCGGGTCTTGTTTAGTAGTTCAGGCTGGCCCTGAGCTCACTATGTAGCTCAGGCAAGCTTTGAACTCAGCAATCCCCCTGCCTCTGCCTCTTGAGTGCTGGGATTACAGGTGTGAGCCACCATGGCCAGCCATTGTGGTATGTGGTACTGATCCCTGGTGGGTGTCACCATGCCTGGTATTGTTGTATGTGGTTACCTGGGATTGAACTCAGGGCCTTGCACTTGCTAGGCAGGCACTGGAACCACTGAGCTAAATCTCTGGCCCCTTAATATTTATTTCAATATTAATATTTTAAACAAAAAAGAAATAAAGGTATGGTGCAAAAGTAAATTTTTTCTCACCGTAGAGTGTCAACTCTCTAAACCACATGTTTAATGCCTCTACTCAGACCAGTCTTACCAGCATTTTGTGTAGAGTTGTTGATCTATGTAAAAATAAATGTTTTCTTTTTTGGTTAACAATGGAAACTTTGACTTGCAGGCAATAAAAGTAAAAACTAGCTCAAATGAGATATCACCAGATACCCAAGCAAATGTTCTCACTGTGTCTCAAAGCCCTCTATGGCTTCTGAAAAGAAATTGTGATAAAATATACACCACATTAACATTTGTCATTTTAACCATTTTAATGTGTATAGTTCAGTGGCACTAAGGATGTTTACACTGTACAGCCAGCACTATTACCCATTTTGAGAACTTTTTCATCATTCTAAACAGAAACTGCACATTAACAGTAATTCCATAGTGCCCTCCCTTGAAAACCACTGGTGACTATCATTCTAACTTCTGTCCCTATAAATTTGATTATCTAGGTGCTTCATATAAGTGTAATCATACAGTATATGTCATTTTGTGCCCAGCATATTTAACTTAGCATAATATCCTCAAGGTTCATCTGTGTTATATCATTTGTCAGAAATCCCTTCCTTTTTAAGGCTGAATAATAGTCCATTGTGTGGACATACCACATTTTGTTTATTAAGTCATTTATTGATGGATACATGGGTTGTTCCTATTTTTATTTTTTGGTACCAGGGACTGAACTTGGGACTTTGTGATTGTGAGCCAGGTACCACTGAGCTAAATCCCCAGCCTTGTTCCTACTTTTTTGACTCTTGTGAGTGATAGTGTTGTACATTTATGTACAAGTATCAGTTTGAGTTCCATTTTTCAATTCTTTTTTGTCCTTTCTGTCTTTTCATGATTTTCTGTCATTTATTGTACTTAATACATGAATGTCCAGATGCCTTAAATTTCCCTTTGAGTTCTAACCTCTTCAGAGCAAGGCCAATGGTTGTTTTTCCACTTACAGACTCACATTTTTGTTCATCCAGTAATTATATAGTGAATACTGCTAAGTACTGGGCAACTGATTGAGAGAAATATGATGCAATGATAAACATGACCTCTATTCTCTTATGGCATGAGTCTAGTGAGGGATTTGTAAAGTTTTAAAAAATTTTATTAGTACATGTTTTCAGTACATAATGATTACATTCATCTTGACGAGTGGATACACATACATAATACATCTTAATTCTCCATCTCCTGTCTCATTTGCAAAAGATCTCTCTAGTGCCGGGCGTGGTGGCTCACGCCTGTAATCTGAGCACTCGGGAGGTAGAGACAGGAGCATTGCTGAGTTCAAGGCTTGCCTGGGCTACATAGTGAGCTCAGAGCCAGCCTGAACTACAAAGCGAGACCCTGTCTCAAAAAAAAAAAAAATCTCTCTAGTGAGAGATATTTTTGTCATTGGATCTAGTATAATATTGTATACACTGTAAATATTTCAACAAATACTTATGGCTTTGATGGTTGACTTCTGGTATCCTGAAAGTGTCCTATTAATTATTGGACATCAGTAAAAACATTTTGAACAAATGTAATCTTTGTGAAATTATAAATCATGCCTTTTAAATTATTATTTTTGTTGCAAATAAGATGATGCTTAGCACCCATTATGGGCTCAATAGTTTTTAATTGGATGTTGATGATATAATTTATTCTAATGAAGTCTGACAAAAGGCAGGCATTAATACCCATATATTGTGAATGGAAAAAACTAAGACATTTAAGAAAAGCCAGAAAAGTAGTGGCCAAGTCAAGAATAGAACCTAGTTCTCTTCATCTGCAATCTGATGCTTTGTGTCCTTGATCACACTAGTGTGTAAAATTAGAACTGATGTCCCACCTTTCTGCGAAAGATGTGAACTTTAATTAGGTGTAATCGCACATGGGATGAAGGAGGTTTAAGGCCATTAAATTTCCTAAAATGATAATGAATCAGCTTCTAAAATAAGCTTGTTAGAAGCTATTCTTAAAATAAAAAGATAGTAGCATAAGATGATGAATTGATATTTTTGCTGTGCAGATTGAAGTGTTACTGTGCGGCCCGCTTGGGAAGGCCTCATCAGTCTGTTTCTGACTTCATTTATCATTTCACTGCTCATTTAGCTCAACTCCCTTCTTGGGCATTGGAAATGATACGCAGTTCTTGACTGTCACTGAATTGCTTAGGCTTTCTGTATGTTTTCAAGTGATCTGCCTTGGGAAATGTAATCTTATGCTGTACAGTTGGTTCACATTATTTCACTAGGAACTCTGGCTAAATTTTTCGTGAGGAAGGGTGAGGGCTTTAGTCATTAAAATATTGGGATTTTTTTTATGGATGTTAGAGCCAAATTGTCCTGAAACCAATGTTTGAAATGTTTAAATGTGTAATTTGATCTTAAAATAAAACCTAGCAGAGCATAGATTGTAACCCAAGGAGACCATAGAATATACTAATGCCCAATCTTAGCTGATCGACTCCTGAAACTATCATTGGTCCATGGATGGCACAGGAAACAGATGACATTAATTAATAAGGAAAATATTTTTTTGTATAGATGTAAGAAATTTGACATTGTAAGTAGCATTCACTGAGCAGAAATTCTTTAGAAGAACTGGAAGAGAACAGGGCGGGCTCTTCACAATTCCACCGATGCTGATGCCAATGTTACAGGGTGATCAAACTATATGGTGAAAGTTTAAATTAAAAAATTTATTATAGTAAAAGACATTTTGTCTTTACTTTTTCTCAAAACTCTCCCTTCTAACACACTTATCCCATTGTTCTTGCCACTTCCTGAAGCAGTTCTGGGAGTCCTCTTTCTTGAGTGTCTTTATAAGGTGTGATTAAAAACAAATGATGAATGCTCCTATTGAGTGCCACCCAACAGAAAGCAGGTTTGCAAAAACACTATGGTGTGTCCTTATCCACTTCCTCTACTAGGTACCATGCAACTTCTGGCTCTTCTCAAAAGTCAGGATGACCATAAAAGGTAAATGTATGGAATCAGTTCAATTGAAGCTGCTGTGATAGTACAACTAAAGACACAAAAAATGACTTCCAAAATCACTTTAGACAGTGGCAAGAATAGTAAGATAAATGTGTTCAAAGCAAGGGGGAGTATTTTGAGGAGGATTAATGGAAATGAGCCTTTCACTGTAATTAAAAAATTAAATATTCACTGTATTTTAAAATCATACATCATGTAAAATACAGACTGCTGGACAGAATAAGACTAAATGTCAGACTTGTTGCTCGTGCTGATGCTGAGGCTTTTTAGATAATATGTTTTTGGATTTATGACAACAGAAAACTTTATTGTAATTTATTGTAAGAATATAGATACTCCATCAGTTTTTTTTTTGTTTGTTTGTTTGTTTTTTGAGACAGGGTCTCATTTTGTAGTTTAGGCTGGCCCTGAGCTCACTTTGTAGCCCAGGCAAGCCTCGAACTCAGTAGTCCTCCTGTCTCTGCCTCCCAATTGCTGGAATTACAGGCATGAGTCACCACGCCCAGCATTGTATGAGGTTACTGGGGATTGAACTCAGGACCTTGCGCTTGCAAGGCAGGTGTTGGAACCACTGAGCTACCCTCTGGCCCACAAATACAGATTTTTAGCCAAAAGTTGTTCTATTGGTGACTGACTTGTCTTCATGTGTTCCTCTCCCTGAGTTTTGGAGAGTGACTTGGCCTCTTAAACTTGCTCTTTATAGTGGATAAACTAATAGTCAACTTGGCAGCCTAGCTGAACTGAGTCAGCATGGTTTGGGTGTGGAAGCCTCACCTGAGGATTGTTGCCAACCGTATAAAAGGAGAATTGAAAGGGAAGATTGTTGGCTGTTGATTTTCTCAGACAAGTGTGCCATGGATGGTTTTTCTGATGTGAGTTTGGCTGTTTCTCTTCATCAGAGGAGTCGAGGTCCTTGCTGTTGCTCAGAATGGCTATTGTTCTCATCAGAGGAGCTCTGATCTTTCCTGTGAGCATCACTTCCTGGCTTCAGCGTAGATCCCTTAGCCTGGTGCACAAGTCCTTTACTGCTATGGCATGGGTTTTCTAGCTTCCACCACTGGCCTTTGAGCCTTTTAGGTGAAATTCCTTGGTACACACAAGCAGGAAATACTGCTGTGGGCCCTAGGCCACTGCCTGGACTCATGGAGGACATTGCTTTGGACTCTAGGTCTCCAACTGGACTTGTGCAGGTTATTGCTATGGGATGCAGGCCCTTGGCTAGGTTCCTTGGGTCTCTGGTGTGGGGCTAATATCTTCCACTTCTCTGGATTTGAATTTTTGGGTAACTATTATGAAATAATCCTATAAATTGTTCATTATGTATTAAATCTATTTCCCTTGCAAACCCTGATTACAATACTATCCTTCCTCCCTACTGGAGCACAGAGAGTCTAGTAGCCAGGGAGAGTCTGTTGATAAGTTTCTCCCCTTATTTTGCCAGACAGTGTTAGTGCCCACGAGACGCGAGCTCAGCAATTCCCATCTGTAAGAAGAGGGTTGGACATTTTGTAGTACAAATGGAAAAGGAGCCAAGGTTCAAAGAACTGAGATGTGGTGGGAGGAAAACATGAGAGAAAAAATCCTGAGTCAAGTATTCTCCCCAACAACTAAGACTGTGAACAGAGCAAATGCTTTTGGCATCAAATGCTTTTGCCTCTAACTACCTAAAAATGACTTTTTGGTTCATGTGCTGTGGTGGTGATTTATAGGTTAAATCCATTAAATTCTAAGAGCACCCCATGAAGTAGATGTTATCTTTTATCTCCACTTTACGGTTCACAGAGAATAAGTGACTCTTTAAAAGATGTCACAGCAAGGCAGGGCAGAAGCCAGAATTCAAACGCCAGTGTGGTCTGATCCAAGAACACTTTGCCATATAATATCTTAAAAAGCTCATTCTTTCCTCTACCCTAACTTGCCTGAAAATCTTGCCAGACAAGCACTGCCTCTCTATGATCAGACAAGTGACCAACCAGAGCCCCAGGCCCCTCTTGTGCTTCTAAAGGAGTCAGACAGAAATGATAATTTGGTGTGGATTTTGAATATTTGGGTTTTCTTCACATAAGAGGAATTGTCCTATAGAATATTTGGGTTCTGATTGTCCAGCATGGGACGGGCCATTGTCAGAAGTTAGCCAAAACTTTATTTTTATAATTTCAGATTTTTCTCTGCAATTGTCATCAAGTTGTCACTTTAATACCACAGTCAATCATATGGAGCATTATAGCAAAACACACCTGACGTGCTCATTAAAACAAATATCACATTTGCATAATCACTGTCAATAGAAAGATGCATGTACAGAGGCAGCCGGAAAGCTAATGAGCTTTGTTTGGGCAGCAGTGCCTCCTCATGGCCCGTGGGTCTCAGGAATTTGCACAGGGCGCTATAGCCTCTGCCAGCACTCTCCTCCCACTTCTCAGAGAGGAAGTGTGTGGCTTAGTCTTTTTAACTGGAAGCTCATAGAGGAGAATGATGGTGCAGTTTGATGAAAACTGAAACTAGTTGTGAGAGAAAGTGCCATTACTGAAAAACAGGAGAGTGTAAGAGGCAGTGTCACTAAAAAGGAGTAACACCCGCAGCTTTGAAGGGCCATCCTCTGATGTCATGGTGGTTTCATGGACTTGAAGAAGGGGGCTGTAGAGTCAGCGTTGCCCATGAGGCAGAGCCTGCAATCCAGGGCTTATCTGGGTGGAACAACATGCTGGAGCATACAGGGCCTGCAGTCTGACCGAAGCCTGGGACGTCAGTCTAGAATATGCGCAGTGCTCAGTGACCCTATTATCTCATCTGATCATCTCGACCTCTTGTGAGATGGGTGTAGTCCACTCTTCATGGATGAGGACCCCAGTTCCTCAGTCAGCAGCCTGCTGAAGCCTGTATATTTAGGAAGTGTCACTCTGGCTCCCAGTTCTTAAGGCCGTACAGATGGATGTTCCAATGGGTGTGCAAAGCATCATCCTGCTTTGTGGGGAGGGAGAAACTCCTGCAGCCGGAAGCAAAATTCCAGGTAAAGAGCTCAGATTTGTAGGTAAGCCTTGAGTTTCTAGAAGAGTCTGTAGTAGGATAAGTATTCTAGGACCACATAACCAGAAGAACCTGAGACCACAGGCGGGAGAATGGATAAAAGTTTGGTGAAGCACTTTTAAATAAGCCATCAAAGGCAGGTTTTTGATCTCTATTTAAAATATTGGGGCAGGGCTGGGTCTATTGCAGGTGGTTGTAACGGAACCTCTTCAGTGTTACAGAATCAGGAACATAAATCTTCCAGGACTAAGGAGAGGAGTCAGGTGGAGACAAAACACAAGCAAATGACTATTTAGTAATGAAACTGGCTGCCTTGTAAAACAGGATAAATGCAGCAGCGACAGTAGAGGGAAACCCTGAATTTGGGAAGAAAAGATTACCTGGCATTAGAGATCCCTTCAAATCACAGCATCTTTTGTTTTACAAGTGAAGTTCTGCTGTTGTGATTTTCTTTATCAGTTGGTTAACTGAAGTGTCTCATCACATTCTTCAGTGCTCCTTGTCAACTCTTTCCCATTGTCCTCCAAAGCACTTCCCACAATGGCCACAGGTGGCCCCAGATGCTAAACACAGCAGTCAATGAAAGACTGATAGCCCTTCTCGCACTATTGAGCTCTGATCTCTTAGCTTTGTGCAGGGCAATATGTCGGAATAGGAGGAGACCCTTTCTCTGGTGAGCTTCACAACCACAAAGATTGCCCTTGTCATTGCTCGTGGCTGCCTTTCCAGCACTAGTTCCAGAGCCTGAACGGTTAAATGACTGGGGTTTGAGGAATAATTAATGAGTGAAGGAGCAATAAGCATAGTTGCTCAAGACTTGGGAAAAGAAAATGTGTTATTTCCAGGATCATTTTATCCTATTCAAGAAGCTTCTTGAATCTTAAAAAACAAAACAAAAACAAAAGCACAATAATTTCCTATTTGGTCAGTGTTAAGAATTGGGAGAAAATCAGCAAGATGTTATAATTAGTAGGGCCTTCCGACTGCCCAGGTCCCTCTATTGTGTGAACTGGTCTACAAACATTTCCCTTGTGCTTTAGCAGCTAGCACAGTCCCTTGGACTTAGATGTGTTCTACAAATGCCTCTGCTGGTCACTAAGAGCCAAAATTCTTTGGAGTAAAGCATGTATTCAGTGTTTTCTTGCACGGACATTGAAAACACAATATATTGAAGCCCTAAGGTCTATTGAGACTGCAGATTATGAGGACTTATTCTATACTCTTGTGGAGTACACATTCTCCACTGAAAATCTGTGTAGTTTTTAAAACTAAACAAATCATTCTAATCTTGCTTCTGATGTCATCAACCCACTGAAAAATTTAAGATCACGAGTGCCTTTAGTCACTTAATAAGGTGTTGAACTTTCCATTCAAGAAAATGCTTTTCCCCTTAACTTCTGTACCAGTACTTTCTGGTTTTCCTGTTGTTATATAGCTTCTCCCTTCCTTTGCAGTGCATACTTCTGTACTCTGTGTTTAAATGTTTGAATCCAGACTGTTTGATGTCTCTTTCCCAGTTCTATACTTGATTCATACCCAAGACTTCAATTGCTTTTCACACACCCATGCATTTTTAATTATAATTCCAGTTCAGATCCTTTGTCTAAACTCCCGCTGTATTTATTGCTGTGATATCTCCAGTTGGTATTAGGAAAGCATTGCTATTTAATCTGTCTAGTATTGATCTATAAGCTATCTTGTAAACCTCTCCTAAATTGTCTTCCAGTTTTTTTTTTTTTTTTTTGAGACAGGGTCTCACTTTGTAGTTCAGGCTGGCCCTGAGCTCACTATGTAGCCCAATTGAACTCAGCAATCCTCCTGCCTCTGCCTCCTGAGTGCTGGGATTACAGGCGTGAGCCACCACGCCCAGCATTGTTGTATGTGGTTACCAGGGATCGAACTCAGTATCTTGTGCTTGCGAGGCAGGCACCAGAACAACTGAGCTAAATCTCCGGCCTTTGTAGCTACTCTTGACAACTCCTTTTTCCTGTGCTCCATCACTAAGTCCTGTTTCCTATTGTTTTTACCCCTGCCATGGTGTCAGTGGTGGCCTTCCCTCCAAAATTCATGCTGAAACTTAATCTTCGGTGCAACAGTATTAAGAGGGTGGCCTTAGGAAGTGATTCAATCACCAAGGCTCTGGGCTTGTGAATAGAATGAGATGCCCTTGTGAATGAGTTTTACAAAGGGAGTTAGTCCTTTTCTTGTTTTTTTACTCCCTCAACTATGTGTGGACACCACAACAACCCTCTCTTCTGGAGGATACAACATGATACTGTTGTGGACTTGGAGAACAGGCCATTAACCCAACACTGAGAATGGTGCTGCATTGATCTTCAACTCCCAGGCTCTAGACCTGTTAGAAATTAATTTATGTTCTTTATAAATCAGCCATCCTCAGGATTCATCCTCTTATATTACAGTGAAGTAACTGACTAGGGCATATAAAATGGTCTGCTGAAGGTCAAAATAATCTCTTATCTTCCAGGCCAGTCCTTTTTCTACCATTCCATAACCCTGCAACAGTTTGGTTCTTATTATCCTATTCTGATATAGTTTAAAGAGTCCTTTTGAAAAGGAGAAAACAAATAGAGTGTGACTTCTTATTCAACTCCAATAAAACTATTGATTTTAAGTAATTTAAAAAATTCAGGATATGTTCACAGTCTGGTAAGGCTAATTATAGCACCTTTTTTTTTCAGATGAAAAGTCTTTAGAACATCTCTGGTTCATGGATTCATATTTGAAAAATGCCTGTATATTGTCCTTGCTTAATGATAGGATAATAATGTGAAGTAAACATTATAGGTTAGTTGTCAAATGTAACTTTTGGTCAAAAAGTCTACCTGGAGTGTTTCTGAAACCTTTTGAGCCTGATGGCTGATGAACAGAGTGAAGAAGAGCTGCAAATTATGAGATACCCTGTTGGACAGTGGCTTCCTTGGGTAGTAGACTGAATGTGTTCAAATCCTGAGTTGTCAGTTATTCCTTTGTTAAACTGCTTCAGGATGTACTTTGTCATTCTATTGTTGATGATAGGTCAAAATGACAGTATTCATTGTGAACAGCGTTGGGTGCTATTATGGGAAAGTGCTTATTTCATGAATTAATTTCCTTCACTGCCATGGAGACCCAAGTTAGTGCTTTCACTCGGGTGGGAAGATATGGATAACCTATGAATGAGGTAGTGGTGGGAAATGATCAAGTGATCACTGTCAGAAGTTAATGAATGTCGCGTTGTGAAGAGCTGCGTTACATTCACTGCGTCTGTGGTTAGGCATTGAAGAGGAAATTTAGTCTCTTTGTCCTCTAGGATTTTTAAAAGTTTTAGAGTTTTAGAAACAAGCATTAGAAATGACCGATCCAAAGTATTTTTCAAGTTTATCAAAGATTACCATGGCAACTAAATTACTGCAAGACTAAAGGAAGTGCACTTAATGATGTTTTTCAGCTTATGTGCAAGTTTTTGTTTATTAAAAGAAAATGCCAGGGGTTAAGATTATCATCCTTTAGTAAAGGAAGGGAATGAATGTTGTCTAGAGGGGGGTATATGCTTAGCAGTGTAAAGGAAGTGTGTGAAAAGCTTGCATGTACATCTTCATTTAAGTCCCTGGTAACACTGACAGGATGAAACTGTTCAATAGGAGACTGTTGTTCTTTGTGCAAGAGAGTCAGGTGCTTTTACCATGAGTACAGTTTTGGGATGATCTGGTGGTAGCTTCTTTATTATGTATATTTTCATGTCTACCCGTGCTCTCTGCATTAAATTTCATGCCCAACTGGTTGATTTGTTTTTTCGTGATCTGAAAGTGGAAGCAAGTACTAACATTAATCCTTGTCACACATTTTTGAAGGAAGTTTATGTAATTGGTATGCTGAGAGTTCCCTTGCAGATTTTTTTAAATGAGAAATTTTTCTTTGCTTATCTGTCATTTGTGTATTCTTTTTTTAAAAATTTATTTATTTTTTTGAGACAGGGTCTCGCTTTGTAGTTCAGGCTGGCCCTGAGCTCACTATGTAGCCCGAGCAAACCTCAAACTCAGCAATCCTCCTGTCTCTGCCTCCCCATAGCTGGGATTAAGCCATGAGCCACCATGCCCAGCACTGTGGTATGTGGCATTGATTGCTGGTGGGCATGAGTCACCATGCCCAGCATTGTTTGTGGTTGCTGGGATCAAACTCAGGGCCTTGTGCTTGTGAGACAGGCACTGGAACCACTGAGCCAAATCTCTGGCCCTCATTTGGGTATTCTTACAAAACCTGTTTCCTTGTAATATATTGAAAAAACATTGTTTCAGAGCAGTGGAAAGTTCCATAACTTGATCATCAATAGCAACAACGTTATGTGAAATTTAAGTTTTGTTTTTATTTTCTAAGTTAAAGTGATTATAGCCATGTGCAGGTGTGTATCATCTCAATCAATTTAGTTTTATAGCCAGTATTTTATCCCTTGATTTGATGAGATTAATGCCATCATATACTTAGCAGGATAGATTTTTGTGGTTGGAAGAGACTTTAACAATATTCAAATTTGACCCTTCCACACTTACCCATCTTTAAATTACCTACACTAAATTTGACCCTTCCACCTTACCCACTTTAAATTACAGACAATGCCATTGCTATCCCCAGAGGCAGCTCATTTGACAGAACAGTAATAAAGATTAAAAATTATTGCCCAGTGTGGTAGTTTACACCTGTAATCCCAACACCTGGGAGACAGAAGCAGGAGGATTGCTGTGAGTTCCAGGTTAGCCTGGGCTACATAGTGAGTTCAGGGACAGTCTGAACTACAAAGCAAGACCCTGTTTCAAAAAACAAAAACAAAAAATTTTGGAGGGGGTGGTTTAAAGTTGAAGCTTCGGGGCTGGGTATTTAGCTCAAGTGGTACTGCACCAACCTTGGATGCACAAGGGCCCAAGTTCGATCCCCAGTACTGCAAAAAAAAAAAAAAAAAAAAGATGTAGCTTAGTGGTGGAGGTCATATTAAAAAAATATAAGAGGCCCTGGGTTAAATCCCCAGCACTGAAAAAAAGTTTCATTGAACTAAAAGTTGCTACCATCAAACTTCTACTTATAGAATTCTACTTTCTTCTCTGAATCAGTGAAAGTACGTTATGGCAACAATAGCAAAAATCATAGATTTCCAATTGAGTGCCATCAGGTTAGAAACTAAAGTTAAAGGAAATTGGGCTTTGTTTGGGCCACACACTGAAGAAGGTGGAGGTCTTGTTTTGTGTTCAGATTGTCCTCCCAGTTTTTACCCAGGTAGTTTTTCCTCAAGTGACTTTTAGGTTTGTAAGAGCAAACGACAATCAGTCAGGGAACATAGGAAGGGTTTCAGACTTGGAGATACAGAATTTTGGTGTATGATCTTTTGCAACACTGAAGTGACTGCTAACAGACTCATTTGCAAAGAGACTTCAGAGTGTTAAGAGCATTGGGGGATCTTAAAATCCTTGTGGTACTTTGCTTTGCTGTGCAGTGCACCACTTGCTATGGCAGCAACTTGGATTTTGAACTCTCCATTGAACAGTTCTCACTAGGTTTAGTTGAAAAAAATCTTTTTTTTTGTTTTTTGAGACAGGGTCTTGCTTTGTAGTTCAGGCTGGCTCTGAGCTCACTATGTAGCCTAGGCAAGCCTTGAACTCAGCAGTCCTCCTGTCTCTGCCTCCCGAGTGCTAGGATTACAGGCGTGAGCCACCACACCTGGCACTGTGGTATGTGGTATTGATTGCTGGTGGGCATGAGTCTCCACGTCCAGCATTGTATGTGGTTACCGGGGATCGAACTCAGGACCTTGCGCTTGCGAAGCAGGCGCCAGAACCACTGAGCTAACCCTCCAGCCCAAAATAATCTTAACTCCCTATAATTTCAACTTGTTAGTTCTACTTCTTTTATCTCTGTAACAATCTTTAAATATTTGAAAGCAGTAACTCCAAGTTCTTTTCAAGGTAACTCTTCTCACAGCTAATCCTTATTGCAGCTGTTAATTATTTTACATGAAATAAGTCCACAGAAAATTCATTACTTTCTGTTTTTCATTGTAGTTTGTAGTTGCTTATTTTTTCTTTGGGCATCTTATCTTTCTAGGCATTGTATTTGACATTTTGCCTTTAGAGTTCAGTAAATTACCAGGTATTTTAAATTTAATTTTCATAACAATCTCAAGATACATGTTATTAATATGTTTATTTGGTAGATAGGCTACAGGTCAGAGTGGTGGACCAAAATGCCTGGAGTTGTTGGAACTATATTCCATTTTCTATCTTTTGGACTCTAAATTCCATCATTTTAATCTCCACAATTGTTTAAAGTTCTCTATAAGCCTATTAGAGGGCCTTATCTGCAAGCAGATAGGATCCCATCTGCACGCAGCTAAAGCAGAACTCCTTTTGTGTTGGAGATTTTACTTCCGATATTGTATCTGAGTTTTTCTTAGTTCTTTGGAAGGTATGATGCTGAACAAACAATGCCTTCATTCCTAATACACATATCTTATCAGGCTATGACTTTAATTATACTCCCATTATTTACTTTTTGGATATAAGTATAGAAGTTTTCAGTTATATTTATAACTTTCATCTCATTCTTGGTGTCTAAATTCAGACACCAACATCATTGGCTTTCCTCCTGCCTTCTCACCATAAACTGGTATTCTCTAAAATTTTGGTGCTTAGTTCCTTTTTTTTTTTGGTGTCAGGGATTGAATTCATGACCTTGCACTTGTGAGGCAGACTCAGAACCACTTAGCTAAATCCTTGACCCTGGTTAGTTCTTGTTTGTGTTTTCATTTTAATCATTTAAAAAAATTATAAAAATGTTTTCTTGCTTGTCTGTATAACCTTCTTATTATTAAATACAGAAGCACAATTGTAGAGCCTACTTTTGGGATAATATTTTGTTAGTTGCTGATAAGAATCAAAAAGAGGAAAACAATGCACAAGTTAAGCATTTTACCCAGCAAAAGGTCATATGACATGTGGAACAATGGACAAATACTATTTTCCCAGTAGTAAGAGTGTAGTGGATGTGATTGAGTTACATATAGGTGGTAGGTTGATAAGTTTGTGGTACCATATTTACCTTGGCTATTTTCAGCAAAATATCATGTATCACATTAATCAATTTAATCTACCTTTTATTTGGTTTTGCAATAATAAAAGTAATAAATCCTATGACTAATATTTACAATATTATGTATGCAATACTTTACGTAAATTATTTAACTTAATCCTGAAGTGACTTACACAAGCTGGAGTATTATCATCTGTTTTATGGATGGGGAAACCAAAGCCTAATTCATAGAAAGACATTAAATGATGGAACTAGAGTTTGAACTTAAATATTCTGAAATTTTTGTTTGTTTTTTGGGGATAGGATCTCACTATATAGCCCAAGCTAGTTGTGAATTCACAGTGATCCTCAAGTGCTGAGATTATGGTCATGCACTACCATGCCCAGCCAAATATTCTTATTTTTGTGCCCAATATTTTAGCTAACCTGCTTAAATTATTTTGCAAATTTATTACACAAAATAACTATCTACAAATAAAGCTATGCACAGATATGCAAATAGCGGATCTTTTCTTTGGTATGAGAGCCTATAGATGTAAATGAGTTCTAGAGAGTATGATAGTTTTTGTAAAATAGGAAATATCCAAAGGGAATTTGATGTGGAAATGTAATGAGGGGAAAGAATTAATATGATTCCTAAAGAAAATAAAGCAGCATGTATATAAGGGGTGGGAGTTGTGGGTGGGTAGGGATGTGGGTAAAAATGAGAGTTAACTTGTGTCATATACTGGTACAAATTCCCCAATATTGTGTGTGATTGTGAGCTGTATATAAAACATACCAATTAAGAATTCAATTTAAGGGGCGGAGATTTAGCTCAGTGGTTCCAGCGCCTGCCTCGCAAGTGCTAGGTCCCGGTAACAACATACAATGCTGGGCATGGTGAAAAGAAAAAGAAAAAAAAATTCAATTTAAAGGAAAAAGCTATTTTTTTTGTTTTTGTTTGTTTTTTGAGACAGGGTCTTACTTCATAGTTCAGGCTGGCCCTGAGCTCACTATGGAGCCCAGGCAAGCCTCGAACTCAGCAATCCTCCTGTCTCTGCCTCCCGAGTGCTGGGATTACAGGCATGAGCCACCATGCCCAGCACTGTGGTATGTGGTATTGATTGCTGGTGGGTGTGAGTCACCACGCCCAGCATTGTATGTGGTTACCGCGTATCAAACTCAGGACCTAGCGCTTTCAAGGCAGGCCCCAGAACCACTGAGCTAAATCTCCGGGCCTGTAGTTTGTTTTTTATTTGTTTATATTTACGTAATGTCTGATAATAATTATGTTAGCTTTAGACATTAAAAGACCTTTATTTTTTTAGAAGAGGTTATTACATATATTTGATAAACTTTGTCAAGTTATATTTTCTCAAAATCTATGAGAAGTAGAGATTGATGTGTAATTTGATTAAGGGCTAGAAATCACTGTCATAGACGGGGAAAAAAAGATATGGTTCTGGCTGCAGTTTATTCACTGCAGTATGAACTGCTCGAGGTCAGCACAGTGACACAAACACATAGAGGCATGTTTATGATAGTAATCCCATGGGATTACAGTAGAGTTCAAAATCTCCTATTGGGCTGGGGAGTTAGCTTAGTGGTTCTGGTGTCTGCCTTGCAAGTGCAAGGTCCTGAGTTGATCCCCCATTACCACATACCACAGTGCCAGGTGTGGTGGCTCACACCTGTAATCCTGGCACTCAGGAGGCAGAGGCAGGAGGATTGCTGAGTTTGAGGCTAGTCTGGGCTACATAATGAGCTCAGGGCCAGCCTGAACTACAAAGCTAGACCCTGTCTAAAAAAAAAAAAGAAAGAAAGAAGGAAATGGAACACTATGCATTGCCTGTGATTGTACTGATGCTGGTGTAAGCCTCTACTGTGCTGCTAGCTGGGTGAAACACAATTAGGCATAGAATCTAATAATTGACAGTGGTAAAAAATGATTGTTAGTGATTTATGTACTTAGTGTGCTATATGTCTATCATAATTTTAGACTATATCCATTTCACTTATAAAAAAGAAGTTTACTATTAAACAGTATACTCTTATCCTGGTAAAAGCCTTATTTATTTCATTTACAACATTTCTTAATTACTTTAGGAGGCCTGGTCAAGTGATGGATGTGTACCATATAGGTCTGTTTAAGTGTATTGTGGTGTTCATATGCAAATGAAATTGCCTAAAGATGCACTTCTCAAGTAGTAACCCACTTCTCAAGTAGTATTATTAACCCGTGCATGACAATATGTCATTCTCCATAGGAAAAATGCCTAGCAACCGTTTTTTTCCAAGATCTTCAATTTGTTGACACTATATTAGTTCCATGGGCTCTCCTCACCTTTCAAGTCCTCTCTTGTACAATCCTCTTGTTTTGTAGAAGAGGAAGGAAACTGGAGATCAGCCCAATCATCCAGGTTTTTAGGTGCTCTTTCTCAATCCCTGACCCTTATTTTCAAGTGCTGAACCTCTCAGTGACTGATAGGCACAGAGCTCTCATTTAATCCGGATTCTCTTTCTGCAGATGAGAGGTTGAAACTTCTTCTAGTCTTTTAAGAGAGTTAACTTCCACCCAATTTCCGTCTTCCAAAAATATGTTAAAATTTCTTCGCTATTGTCATCCATTAGATACTATTTTAATTCTTTTTGAAAATTATAAGTTATCCAAATTCTGTACCTTGTTGGAGTATGGCCAGTGTTAATATTTGATGCTAAGACATGAAGCACTGACCTATTTTTCACCAAAGAACCTCTGCAGGTCCAGACTCATTCTTTCCCAATACTGAACAGAGCCAGCTTCAGGCTCTTTGATAGAAAGGAGAGGAATTAGAAGTGACTTATGTGAACTTTCATGGTGAACTATCAAGAGGATATTAGCATTTCTAGTAATTATTTCCCTACTTGCCTCATTGGTAGAGATATTAGAAATACAGAATCTAAGAAATGCCCATATATTAAAGGATAAGTATTTTGGAGGGTTTCACCAGTATATTTCATCTTAAACACAAATTCTTGCTCATTGACATACATTAGAATTTGAAGGGTCATGTTGGTGCTTTACCTAGGTCCTAGGAGTTTGTGAAATTGGAAAAACTATGGAAACTTCTAGGCTCCATTTATCCTTTTAGTTTTTGTTTCTAAAAGCTTTTGTTTTAGCTTTTGTTTCTTAATGTATTGAAAGAAGGCAGATCGAGATAATTGCCTGTTGTTTCCTTTTTATGCTAGCATTTTTCCATGAAAGGTTTAAAATTACTTGGAAAAAAACATCGAGTTTGCAATCAGCTATTTAGAGTACAACTTTATAATGTATGAGCAGGCCTACATTTAATACACATTTTAAGCAATATGTAGTATATAGTGAACTGAAGGAGAGAAAAGACGATGGATTGGATGGTGTTGTGGATTGTGTTTAGATGTACACCCAAAGCCTCATGTAAATGAGGTGGGATTTTATCAGAGGTAGTTGAATCTGAAATGTGTGATGCTGGTGTTTAGGGCATGTGATTATTGAAGCACTACATGTGAGTTTGGCATCGCCCTAATCCCCGTAGTGTGATTAAGGTAAAAGGCAGAAAGATGCTGTTAATCTCTCTCCCTGGCTGCCGTTGGTATGGTATGGGTGCCATGGACTCTCTCTTGTTCCCTTTGCTGCCTTGTGCCAACCATGCTGCTTCTCTGTGATGCTTGTCTGCCATCTCTGCCTTGGAGCCAGCCGATTATGGACTAAAACATCCACAAAGCCAAATAAACCCCTTCCCTTTTAACTTTGAATGTCATGTATTTTTGTCTCAGCAATTAGAGAAAAGAAACTAACATAAGAGGGTTGAATTAAGACAACTATAGAATTAATAATAAGTAAATATATCTCGGGATACTAAGTACAGAAATCGATGTTCTGGTGGCTAATTTTGTCAAAGAGTAGCAAAGATCTCAGAGTTTTATTTTTCTTTTCACAGGTTTTTGCTAAAGTGTGGAACATTGTGGCTTATGCTTACCAATATTTAATGTATGCAGAGGCAGAAAGGAGGGGCCGAACCCTGGAGTACATACAACTCAAGATAGCTGTCCCTCATGGATCCCAAAAGGGCCAGACCCTTCTAGCTCTATCGTGATCAGTCATCTGTTTGGGCTGCCCTGGGAAGGGTGGGCTCTGGGCAGGGCTCTTCCTGCAGTTGACGTTGACCTTGACGGAACTCCCAGTAGCTGATGTGGAACCCTTGGGCAGTACATTTTCATGTCACTATACCTAGGCCACCTCTGAATGCCATGTAAACTTGAACATATTACTTAACCTCATGGAAACTCAGTTTCCTCACGTATAATATAAGATAATGTCAGAGGGGTTTTGTGTGTTATTATAAAGGCTTAGTTAGAACTGTGTGTGACTGTTACAGTCAACATATAATAAATGTTAGGTATTTCTATTTAGGCAGTCCCTCCCTCCCTCCCCCACCACAATAGTTCATTGAGTAGAGAAAAGTTGTAGCATTTTCAGACTTCATATGGTATAGTTCACACTCTGAGGAAAAGGTCATTTCAGCCCTTTTAAAAAGAAGGAAATCATAATTGGGATACTTCATGTTCTCGCCTGTCACTTGATACAGTGTGATCTACACTGCTACCAGGATGTGCTAATGACCTCTGAGTAATAGAATAATAACAACTCCTAATAAGCTGAAATCGTAGAGAGCTATTTCAAAGTGATTTGTAAATTACATGATCCCATTCTGAATGCTTGTGCATTTCCCTCATGAAATAATGTTTAAAGATTGATAATTAGGGGAATTGGTCTGTAACCATCTATGATTCATAAATGCTCATTTCTTGGTGTCGATGAAAGTTTAGGGTCCCCTGAAGTTTTCCAGTTTCCACGGCTTTGAAATTTTCAAGTTTTCTTTGAAAACCATTGAATGTTTCAAAAGAAAGCCTGTCAGATTCCACTCCTGATGGAATTTGAAAGGGTTATGTTCTCATCTGAGAAGCGACAAGCTATCAACGCTGCTGCTACTGAGTTATCAACAAGGGAGAAAATGGAGGGGGATGAGGGGATGGAAAAAGGAGAACTTGCTAGAAATAAGACAAATTCTTCCTATTTGTTCTCTGAAAAGGTATTAATTTGGCACCCACTGTACCTGAGACAGAGTGCCAGGTGCTGAGATGAGTAGAACAGGAGTCCTTCATTGAGGAGCTTACTGGGGATGGGAAACGGGTCACGAGGATGGAGTGTAATGGGACAAAGATGTATATCAGAACAATACTATAAATCATGTAATAAAGACAGAGGGCGATTTGAGATGAGGATTCACTTTGGGAAAGGCAAAGAAGGAAGAAATACGCTGCTGATGAACAATAGGAAGTACTTTCCCTCAGCTCTCTGAGGGAGCCAGCTCGGGCAGCTTCCCAGGGTGTGAGTTGCACCCCAGGGGTTCGTGGGAGTAACCTCCGGAGACAGGGTATTTTGGAATACGAAAGATTTGGCTTCAGACATGCTCGTTTTAATTCCACTGGAATTTCCAGGTAGAAATACCTATCAGGCAGGCATGTGGGACTGTGAAGGAATTCATGAATTAGAAAATGTTAGACACTGTGGCACACAACTTTAATTCTAGCATTTGGGAGGCTGAGATAGGAGATTGCTGTGAGTTCGAGGCCAGCCCGAGTTACGTAGGGAGTTCAAGGTCAGCCTGGGGTACATAGTGAGACCCTGTAGCAAAAGAAAAGCAAAAAAAATTTAAAAAGGAAGAGAAAATAAAACTAAGTTGTGCTAATAAGATTGAAAATCATGTGTATATTTATTAAAGTACTTAAGATCAAATGGATAATATAAATCTCAAAGTAAAATAGTTTTCCTATTTCTACTACTTATTAAGTTGTATCTTTTTCTGCTGAAGAGGCAGAAATGGAACAAATAATTATATATTTAAAGCTTCCTTTACTCTGTCCATATTTAATTTGCTTGATTTTCTCCGAGTGGCTAACCTCAAAAATACAAGATTAACTAGTCTTAAAAAATGTGAATATCAGGCCAGAGTTTTAGCTTGGTGGATCTGGGCGCAAGGTTCCTCGTTCGATCCCAGTAAGCACATACAATAGTACTGGGCATGGTGACTCACGCCCACCAGCAATCAGTACCACAAACCACAGTGCCAGGTGTGGTGGTTCACGCCTATAATCCCAGCACTCAGAAGGCAGAGGCAGGAGGATTGCTGAGTTTGATTGAGGCTTGCCTGGGCTACATGGTGAGCTTATGGCCAGCCTGAGCTTACAAAGTGAGACCCTGTCTCAAAAAAAAAAAAAATTTTTTTTTAAAAAAAATATAATTTGGGTCCAGAGGATTAGCTCAGTGGTTCCGGTGCCTGCCTTGCAATCGCAAGGTCCTGAGTTCGATCCCTGGTAACCACATATGATGCTGGGCATGGAGACTCACACCCACCAACAATCAACACCGCATAGCCCAGCGCTGGGCGTGGTGGCTCACATCTGTAATCCCAGCACTCGGGAGTCAGAGACAGGAGGATTGCTGAGTTCACGGCGGCTTGCCTGGGCTCCATAGTGAGCACAGGGCCAGCCTGAACTACAAAGCGAGACCCTGTCTAAAAAAAAAAATATATATATATCATTTGCTAAAATTCCACTAAAGGAGAACTGTGTACATGAGGAGTGAAAGGTTGTTCCTTCCCAGGCCCAGCCCATCCCACTCCTCAGAATTTACTGTTAGGAATTTGATGGATATCATTTTGGTCTTTTAGTCAGAAATGTAATTATGTACAGTATCTGCATAGTTTATATCAATGTCATTATGCTGTATTTATTGCCTTGTGTCCTACTTTTTTGCACAGTACTAGCTGCGGGCTTTTTACAGTTGAAGCACATATATCACATTCTTTGTACTCACTGAATAATGTACATTATTGTACAAATGAATCATAATTCATTTGACTATTCCTTTAATGGTACATATTTACTTTGTTCTTTTTCAAGTTTCAGTTGACAAAATGTGTCTGCAAACATCCTTGTGTGTATATTTGTATGCATGTTCTAATAAGTATTTTAGAAGTTAAACTACTAGGTCAAAAAAGAAACTTAACATTATGAATTTTGATACCTCTTACAAACTGTACCCAACAAGATGGTACCAATTTACACTCCCTTATGGACTTCTTTCCAGTTAGTTAGCCATTTCTTTGCATCTGTTGCTTTCCTGGGCCCCTTGTCTTGTGGCTGCTTGAGAGAAGCCGTGTTGGAGACCTTTAGTTGAGTCAGTTTCCAAGAGAAGCAAGTCCCTGCAGAGGCAGGAGCCCGGCCTACTGTCAGCTGCGCTACCTGTGACTGTCTTCATAGCTGCTGATGCAGCAAAGCCTGTGGTCATCACATTCACGGGACAGGTTATCTGGGCAAAGGGGACAGAAGCGGGAACAGGGCAAAGACCCACTGGGTCTCCTTGTGAATATTAAAAGCCATTTAAATAGATTTCTTTTTATCCCCTCATTTCCTGTTGATGACAGCACTGAAACCACTTGTCTCATTTTCAAATCAAAGCTTCCTAAAGCAAAATGGCTTGGAGACTGAACAGCCCTTGAAGCTCTATTAATCACTGGCGAGGGCGAGAGCTACATGCATTGTTCACAGAGCCAAAGGTACTTGAGACTTGAGACCATCTCTTCCTTCTGCCTAAGTGTTTAGAGGATGTGGCTCTGAGATAGCATTGTGGTGCCTGAGAGCCATGGTGTCCCTTAGCTTCAGGAGCCACAGAGATGGAAGTTGCAAACTGCCTCGGCTGTTGTTACCTTCATGACACTGGGGGCAACTCTGATAAAACTTTTGGTGTCCCTTTGGTATAATACCTGTGTGCCAGGGCTGTGATAGTCTTTGTGGCTATCTCTGCAAACCGTGTGTCCGCTCTGGGCTTCACCTATCATAGGAGTTGCCTTACCTGGGGTGATAATTCCCATAAAGCAATAGCTGGGGGACCGTGTGGTGAGGTGCTGATTCGGCAGGTATCCCGGTGTGGAAGCTGCACTCGGAGCTCTGTGCATGAGACTGAAGAAACATCCCTTACTCATTTCAAAGCTCGGGGTGGGATAGTGATAGACATCACATGGGCTCAGGGTTTTGAAGGCTCCAAAGGCCCCTTGGTGTATCCATTGCTCACTTTCTTTAGCTCCTGGAAACTTGAGCAAGTTACTCAGTCTCTCTCTGCCTCTCAAATTTTATTTTAAAAATAAAATAATTTCTGTTGCTGTGAGGATTAGTGAGAAGATCATACTCCCCTTCCTTCTTTCCTTTTTCTTTTTTCTACCACTGTTCACAACCTCGATCCCTTTGCAGTTTCCTTCTTTATCTTTGTAATGCTTTGCCTTCCTCAAAGTGCCACGAAGCCAGGAATTTGCCCGTTTCTCTATTGACTTACACTGCACATGGCTCTAGTAGATGCTAAATAAATGTTTGTTGGCTGAATAAATGTGTGGAATATACAACAGTGCCTGAAACCCAGTGAGCGTTCCACACATGTGACCTACTTCCTCAAAATCACTATGTTTAAGGAAATAATGTTTGAGGTATCCTGTGATTTACAGAGGCATATTATTTTGTTTAGTTTCCTTTCATACTGGCCGAGTTACAGTGGCTAAATATCTAAGAGGTAAGGTCTTTAATCTTTCTCGGCAGAGTAGTAATAGGCAGTTTTCGATGAAAAAAATGCCAGGCAAGGAGCCATCTTATATATGAGAACTTTTATTAAAAAGAGAAAAGTTATAACAAAAATAAATGTTACCTATAAATTGAGGATAAATTTGAGTGAAATCCCTCATAAAATAGAAAAGCATATAAGTAGCACATAGCAGGCTCTCTTTAAGTGATAAATGGATTATGTATAAATAATTATCATTCCTTTTCAGCAATTTGTTTTTTAGTATTACTGTGCTAAGGACTAAACCCAAGGCCTCACATGTTCTAGACAAAGGGTATATTGTTGGGCTATATCCCAAAGTTCCCAGCTATAGGACTTTGTGAAGAAAGGACTTGTACTAACTCCAGTTTGGAGCTCATCATTCTTTTAAATTTGGCTTCATCCATGTGTAGGGAGTTAGGACAAAGTTATAGGGGAACATTTGAGAAAGGTGTAAGTGTTAGGAATTCAGCTCATGCATCCAAAATGTATTTGATCAATTCTCAGTTGTGTTCTTTTTTTTTTTGACACAGGGTCTCGCTTGTAGTTGAGGCTGGCCCTGAGCTCACTATGTAGCCCAGGCAAGCCTTGAACTCAGCAATCCTCCTGTCTCTGCCTCCCGAGTGCTGGGATTATAGGCGTGAGCCACCACACCCGGCACTGTGGTATGTGGTATCGATTGCTAGTGGGCAAGAGTCTCCATGCCCAGCATTGTATGTGGTTACCGAACTCAGGGCCTTGTGCTTGTGAGGTAGGCACCGGAACTTCTGAGCTAAATCTCCAGCCCTCTCAGTTGTGTTCTTAACACTGTGCTGGTCATGAAGGAAATTAAAAAGAAGGAGGGAGAGCTCGCTTCGGCAGCACATATACTAAAAGAAGGAGGGAAAATGGATTCCTCAGTCAGGAATCGGCAGTTTTCAAAGCTGAAGTATCAGTTCTCTTGGCCAATTGTTAGACATTTTCTTACTAGAAGGTCCAAAGTGCCTGGCAGTTTTCATCTAGGACTTTATGAGCTAAATTCCATCAGTGGGAAGTAAAAAAACAAATATACCTACATGCAAACAGATATCATCCTAGAATTTAAAGATATTTAAACTGAGCTGGGCCTAATGGTGTACACCCCTAATTCCAGCACTCTGAAGGCTGAGGCAGGAAGATTGCAAGTTTAAGCCTGGGGAACATAGAAATTTAGTGAAATCTTGTCTCAAAAAGAAAAAAGGATGAGGAGGCTGTGGATGTAGTTCATCGCAGAGGTCCTGGGTTCAATCCTGGTACTGTCAGAAAAAAAAAAAGTATAAAAGAAAGTAATATAAGAAATCGGGAATATTTGTTACCTTGGAGGAGAAGAGCTGAGTAACTGGGGCAAGGAGAGGTATGAGGAGTATTCAGTGTACTTCTTGTTCTCTGGGGTGTTAAAATATGTGAATATAGTAACAGTTAAGGAAAAATTACACTGCAGATGGTGAATTGAGATTTGGTGGTAGGTGCTGTGGCTGGATTTCCCATGGCGTGGGTGGGGCAGTGGCTGAGACCATGGAACTATCTGGGGCGAGAACATTCAGGCTTCTTGTAGGGAAGTGACCAAGCGTATGAGGCAGAGCAAGTGAGTTCAGTCCAGTCATGCTGCTTATTGTGCTCATCATTTCCTTCCTGAAGAATCATCCAGAACCTGCCTGAGAGACAAGATGTTCATTTGCTAAATTCATTAGATTTTCATAATAAAAAATTAATACATGTTCAGTACAGGAAAGAGATTAAATATAGACAATGAAAGAAAATCACTTGAAAGCTAATTACTGTATCAAAATACTCAAAATTTGCATTTTAATGGGAGTCCTTGATTACGTATCAGTGTATATAAATGTGGATGCTTATAGGAGCATATATAATGTATACTGCTTTGCAACCTGCATTTTTCAACTTTTTGAGAGATCTTGACAGGCAATGATGACTGAGTATCTTACAAGATTTCTCCCTTTTGCATTCTGAAAAGATGAAAGATATAAAGGTGAGGGTTAAGAATTGTGATTGATGCCTTTTTTGGCTTGGGATGTAGCTCAGTGGTGCTGTGTGCCTACTTGGCAAGTGCAAGGTCCTGAGTTCAATCCCCAGTACCGGAAAAAGATAAAGAAATTGTAATCATTGAACAGGCGCATTCCTTCAGACATGTAGTGCAGCCAATGCAGTGTCCTTTCCACGCTGACTAGCCAGTATCTATGTTCTATCTCTTGTTTCCTTTATGACACTGAGCCCCCCAATGGTCAGACCAGTAGACAGCCTAGACTACAACCCTGGGGCCCACTAAGGGCTGATTCCTCCTTCTGAGTTTGCTGCACCTTCTGCTGCCTCATTCCCATCAGCACTGAATGTCTTTTCATCTCATTAGCCTCCTAAACCTGCTCTTCCTCCGAGCCTTTCCATTTCAGTAAATGGCAAATGCAGTTGTTCATGTCAAAAGATGGGAGCCAGTCTCGATTCCTGTCTTCTTTTCTCTGTCAGCACTGAACCCATTAACAAGTTTGGTGGACCTTTTTGGGAAAATATGTCCCTGATGCATGTACTTTGTCTCACCTTCCCTGTAATCACTTTAGAACAAGCCACCATAATTCTGTGCCTGCATATGGGAATAATCTTTCTAACTCATATTTTCAATTTATTGGCCACACAACAGCCAGAAAACTCCTTACAAACCCTAATCCAGTACGTTTTTTCTCTACATAAGCCTATTGATGGCTTTCATCATGTTGAGATGAAAAACCCGTTCCCTATCATAGTCTATAAGGCCCTCACAGGCTGTTGCTGCCCACCTGACTTTTTCCCATCTATTTTCCCTTGCAGTCTGGCCTCCCCAATCCCCAGTTGGCTGAAGTTTTTTTCTCCTGCAAAGAAGTTTCAGAAGGGCAGAGACTATGACTGTCTCTTTTATATTCTGTCCCAGGATTGAACTCGGAACCCTGCGCTGGTGAGGTCGGTGCCAGAATCACTGAGCTAAATCCCTGGCCCTGAAACTATCTTTTTTAATGCTGGATCTTCAGTGTCTGTCCTTGAGCGTAATAAAAAATTCTGCATATATTTGTGAGCAAGTTCATGAATTCACAAATCAGGGAGGATGATAAAAAAGCAAGCACACAAGCCTAGAAAAATGCAAAGCCACAGGTGGCAAATTCTTAAGAAAAGCTTGAACTAAGTGCTTTGGAAGTTCATGGAAAGGGATACTTTGTCTGAGGAAGTCAGTGAGGACTTGTAGGTAAAGAAATATTTGAAGTGGATATCAGAGATATATAAAACTCCCAGGCTTGGTTAAAGGAGCACAGTCTGGAGAAAATGACAGATAATCTAGTTGAACCAGGATGTAAAGTATACATCTTGCCTGAACAAGGCTAGAAAGATAGTTCTGGATCTGATCATGAGGGGCCTGTGATACCAGTTTAAAGTACTTAGAAAACTCATCTGATAAAGGGTACTCCTCATCCCACAGGGAGCAGATGAGCATGGTCATAGAAAGTAATATTGATACATGGTCTTAGGTCGTCAATAGTGCAGGTGAATGAAACAAAGGAAAACAAATACGAGGACTATCCTAGAGGAACCATCAGCAGGAGTTAATGACTGACTGCTCAGAATATGTGATGAGGAACCAAATGTGGATTTGAGCTTTGATGACTCAGAGAATGTTAGTAACATTGATAGAAATGAAAAATCTTGAAAGGAGGACAGTTGTGAGGTAATGATGGGGTTGTTTTTAACTTATTATATTTAAGGTGCCAAAAAGGAACATCCAGTTCATGGTGAAGTTGAGACTAGAGAATTACAATGTAGTTTTCTCTTATTCACCCATTTGATCAGTTACTATTTATTGAGTGTCTGGCCTAAGGCAGGCATTATATCAGCACTGGGAATATAAAGATAAAAAACACAAACTCTGCCCCTAAGAATTTCCTTTGATCTAGATGTTTGACACATGAAAATATGCCTCTGTTAATATCAGCTAATTAAGATCAGAAATAGAATTACTTTAAAGTATTTCAGTATTGAAGTACCTTTTATACCTAGTATATCTTTTAGCTGTACTATGATAGTTTATATTAAAAGGAGTTTTATCATGCATATGCAATTGCTTATTACTTAGAATTAAAGGACATCACATTATTAAAGAATTAAAGGTCATCACAAGTAGTTTGGGCATCTTCATGACTTTTCTTCTGATCCATGAGCAGGTCATCTCATCCACAATGAAATACCCCTGAAACAAAAGCCAAAAACCAGCTCCTCTGTGATGGAATTTGGAAGACATGTTTCTCACTGGACCTTTCTTTGGAAAGTGTGAAAATTATGTAGATGATTTTAATTCAGTGTCTCTTTTAGTTCAGGGCAGGATTGATGCCACCTGGGTGTTACAGAGGAGAAAGCCAGATGAAACAGAGGAGGAAGTTTTACTTTATGCAGATAAAGAGAGGATGATGTAGACACAGTGAATGGATGGGTTTAAAACTGAGACATAATATCTGTGATTGAGAGTCTTAGGAAAAAGGCTTAATAAATTGGAATAATTAGTGCTTTGGGCTGTGTACTTGTGTTATTTGGCAGAAAGAGAACAAAAATGTATCATCTTAAGTGTTACAGGGACATCATAAAAGGCCAAGGATAAACTGAGACTGTGGCCTTTTCCAGTCATTTTCCCTTTGGGCACATAATGGGCTGATGTCCTACATGATCCAGCGTGTGGTCACGTGGTTCTGTCTGCTGCCTGGTGTGCTTGGAGCAATGGCGATTAATTCAGCAGCTTTGAGACTCACTTCCTGAAGACTGTGCTGCAGAAGTTCAGCAGAGCAGTGAGAAACTGAAGACTGAAGGTAAAGAAGCAAAGGAAACTGCTGCCATATCTCTGGGTGAAATCATCCCATGTGCCAGAGGTATTACTGTTTGAAATGCTGGCTGAAAATCTCAAACTAAGCCTTTTCTAAACCTTCTCAAAGAGGAATTAAGTATTGTTCAGTTTTAAAGCTTGGAACCGAAAGATGTAGGTGTAGAGTCTGAGAACATGGACACTATCTTAAGGAATTGATATGTGATTATGAAATGTCTTTTTTTGCCATTTTCTTTTGCTAACAGTTTCTCAAAGAATGATTAGTTCCCCTATAATGAATGCAAATAGAAATCAGGAAATTTAGACTCAAATGTATTAACATTATTTTCTATCAGGTGAATAAAAATCAACAAGGGTTTATAATATAAAAAGCTCTCTGAAGGCAGTTCTCTCTCTCCTTTTTTGGATCAAAGCATTCTTGCAAATTACATTGTCGGTAGATTGCTGTTAGTTGCATATTTTTCCAATAGGAACAATACTGTACCTAGGGTTTTATAAAAAATATCATAAAAGTGGCCGAAGGGTTAGCTCAGTGGTTCCGGCACCTGCCTCGCAAGTGCAGTGGTCCTGAGTTCGATCCCTGGTAACCACATACAATGCTGGGTGTGGTGACTCACGCCCACCAGCCATCAATACCACATACCACAGTGCTGGGCGTGGTGGCTCACCCCTGTAATCCCAGCACTCGGGAGGCTGAGAGCCAGCCTGAACTACAAAGCAAGACCCTATCTCAAAAAAAAAAAAATCATAAAAGTGATGTTTGATTCTTATTTAATAATTAAATATAGAAAAAGTAAGGTCTAAATTAGGACACAGAATGGTCAAGTGGGGTTATACTCAATTTTATTTTATTTTGTTATTTTTATTACTGGGGATTGAACACAAGTGTGCTCTACTACAGAGCTACATTTCAAGGCTTTTTTATTTAGGACAGGATTGTGCTGTGTTGTGTAGGCTGACCTTTAACCTTGTGATCCTCTTGCTTTAGCCTCCTGATTATGGGGGATTACAGGTGTATGCCATCATATCTGTCTTGGAAATATTTTAAGAATGTAAATGTTTCATAAGTGCTATTATTATTTAAAATGAAATAGAAATATATTGATTTATACTTAAGAAGGTTGCTTCAAATTGTATCTACAGCCTACAAAATACAGAGCTTTATTTTGTCAAACGTTTTACTTATGGTAAATGTGTTACTTAAAAGACAACAGTTATTAAACATCTAATTAGGCCACGCATGGTGGTGGTGCATGCCTATAATCCTAGCACTTGGGAGGCTGAGTCATGAGGATCTCTGTGAGTTCTAGGCCAACCTGAGCTACATAGTGAATTCAAGGCCAGCCTGAACAAAACATCTAATTAAGGACAATTTTTCTTGACTTCCTAGAAATTGCTGTTCCTTTTTGTTATAGTTTGGATCTTGAATATCCCCCAAAGACCCATATGTTGAAGGCTACAGCTACCATATACCAGATATCGTTCTAGGTTATGAGAATTACAGGTGAGAACAGGATGGACAGGGTTCCTGCCTTAATAGAACTTCTATGTCAAAAAGGAAAAAGGGTCAGAGGTTTAGCTCAGTAGTTCCAGCACCTGCCTACCAAGTACAAGGTCCCTGCTTCCATCTGGTAACCAAATACAACAATACCAGTTGTGGTGACTAATGCCCACCAGCAATCAGTACCACATACCACAGCAATCAGTACCACAGCAATCAGTGCTGGGCATGGTGGATCACACCTGTAATCCTAGCACTCGGGAGGTAGATGCAGGAGGATTGCTGAGTTCAAGGCTTGCCTGGGCTACATAGTGAGCTCAGGGCCAGCCTGAACTACAAAGCAAGGCCCTCTCTCAAAAAAAAAAAAAAAGGAAGAAAACAAGATGATGAGATAATGCCTGAATCAGGGGGACAGGTGTGTTGGAAAATTTCACACATGAAAATTGTGTGCCTAGAGAATGATTTCCTGCAGAAGTGATATTTGCTCTGTGATTGAAATAACAAAGAAAATTCAGTCCTCTATTGATGATCTGGGGAATGAAGTACTCCAAGAAAATGAAAAGCAGTGAGAGCAAAGAAATTAGGACAGGAAAGAGCCTGAAAAAATATAAGATACTCATATGAAGTAGGATTTCAGATGAACAGTGGATATCCTTTTTTTAGTATAACTATATCCCAAGTATTATAAACCTTATACTGAAAAAGTTTTTTATCAGAAAATTCAAATTTAAGTGACTATCCATATTTTATTTGCTAAATGTGACTGTGCCAGCCTTGAGTGGAAGCCACAGAATGGAAGCCAGTTGCACTGGAAATGTAAGTGGAAAATGGCGAGGGACATTTGGAGAGACTGGAAAGTACTGGATTATTTGGAGCCTTATGTGCTATGTAGAATGTTTGGATTTATCTTAGGCACAATGAAGAGGAAATGGAAAATTTTACATAGATAATTGTAACTTTTGCTTCTGTGTAAAGAGTAAATTGTAGGGAACAAAAGTCAAAGCAGCCGAACAGGTTGGCAGTTCTTGCAGAAACCTGGAAAGGCATGATGGTGGCTTGGCTGAGATGGCAGAGATGGAAACAAAGATAAGTCCAAGGATTTGGAGGGAAGTAGATAATCCGAATTTGGTGCAGGAAAGGTATGAAAGGTGAAGGACAAAATAATTGAGGATGACTCAAGTTTTAATCTGTGTGGATAGGTAAAAGAGGTGGACAAAGATTGAGGGAAAGCAGGATTGTGGGAAGCAAAACCTTCAAAACTCTGTTTTGAGCCTAAATTTGAGAATCTTGCTCCCCAGCTAAGTAAAGATACCAAAAGTCAGTCGTGGCCTGGAGATTTAGCCTAGTGGTTCTGGTGCCTGCTTAGCAAGCATAAGGTCCCTGGTTTGATCCCTGGTAACCACATACAATAATACTGGGCCACAAAAGGACATTTGTTTATGGTATGAGATCTAAGATGAGAAAGTAGAATGTCACCTTGTTCTGCCTTAACTGGGAAAAAATGCATCAGGGAATAAAAGTTGTTCTGCTCTGCAGAGGTCCTGAATGACCATTAAAGCTCTGTTTTTTTTTTTTTTACTTAATAAATGCTTTTATAAATACAGAGCCTGTGAATAATTAGAAATGCCTGTTTCCAGAGAGAATCATAGGGCTCAGACTTTCATTTACTATACATACATACATACATACATATATATATATATATATGCCATCAAATCTTTTCAATTTCATATATATACATATATATGTATATAAAACTAACATATTCCTAAATAAAACAGATATACCTGTTGGCTCTCTCACATTCTATTACCTGAAATATTTGCCTTTCTATGACAAATCTAATAAAAATAACTAGGAGAGCTTCTAGCACATAAAATAATGTCATGCAGGGCCAGAGATTTAGTCAGTGGTTCTGGCACCTGCCTAGCAAGCACAAAGTCCCTAGTTCATCCTGATAATCACATATGACAACACCGGGCATGGTGACTCATGCCCACCAGCAATCAGTACCACATACCACAATGCTGAGTGTGGTGGCTCATGGTTGTAATTCTAGCACTCGGGAGGCAAAGGCAGGAGGATTGCTGTGAGTTTGAGGCTTGCCTGGGTTAAATAGTGAACTCAGGGCTAGCCTGAACTACAAAACGAGACCCTGTCTCAAAAAACCCAAAAAGTCATGCAGGGTCAAATGGGGCCTCTAATCCTAGTTTTTTGAGGAATCTCCACAGTGGTTGCACCAGTCACTTCCACCAACAATGGAGAAGGGTTCCTTTCTTTGCAGTTGGTGGATTTATACAATGGAGTATTACTCAGCCATAAAGAATGATAAATTAGAAATAAAAATATATATGTTTAAATGGATGTACCTTGAGGGGATACTCATAAAGTGAAATAACTAGGACACAGATGGGTAAATATTATATCATTTCTCTAGTGTGAGAAACTGAAGGTTTAAGTGAAGTCCAGAATGTATGGTAGGTATGTGAAATAGGAAGAAAATGTTTAAAGGGAAAAGGGAATAGGGGTATGGAGGAAAGGAAAAAAGAAAAGAAAAGATTTGATGGTAAAAACAAAAAAGTGGAGACAAAGCTCATGTATATAGGAGGTTTGGGGGTTGTAGGTTGGGCAGAGGAATGGGAAAAAATGAGAATCAAGATACATCGTGTACAAGTACAAATTCTCAATGTTGGATGTGATCACACCAATAAACTCAATAAAAAATAATGTCATGCTGTAGCAATTCCTTCTTTCAATGAAAATTTACTGAGCATCTCTTCCATGTAAGATTTAGGATATACACACTGTAGACATGATTCCTGCCCTCAAAGGGCACTCACTATAAACATATAAACAAATAATGGGAGGTTCTCAGTAAAATATGAAATAAAGTACTATTTACTCTGATCCTTTTCTTAAAATGTATCATATGAACATGTGCAAGGCCTGGGCTTTGTTCCCCAGTACCACACACACATACACACACACACACACACACACACACACACACCCCACACACATTTTAAAGAAAGAGAAACTGTCACACTGAACACAAAAGTTAGAAGAAAATGAAAAATTTTGGTCTGTAACAAAACTACGAAGAATGCCAAACAGGTGATAAAGGATTTCTATTACATATAGTGAAACTTGTAACCAGTGGAGAAGATTCTGGAAGGGGAACACACTGATTTTTGGGTTTCCTCACTCAGAGAGTTTACCTGGAGAATGACAGTAGAAGTGGCAGCCAGCTTTGCAGGTTTTGCCGGAGTGAGCTCCAGTCACTGAGCAAAAGATGAGTGAACTGCGAGGCTCATTTACCTTGTTTCAGGGGAACGAGTCCACACTAAAGGAACGTACTTCGAAACTGAAAGGAGAAATTCCCCAGGAGACCTGAACGGAAATTATAAGGCAAACACACTAACACTGTGGTTGCCAACTTCCCCAGGTCTTCTTTCTACGTGCTGGTTTTACTAATGGACACTGCTGATTAGAACTATACTTACTGTGGTGTAGTGAGTACAAAGCCCTTAGTGTTAGACCTATTCTTAGACACTATAAAAAGTAATAAAACTCAAAATAGATAAAGATAATACTTTCACTAAATTTCCCAGAAAAGAGATTTTAGGCAAACATGCTTTCCATGAGAAATGAAAGGAAAATGGACTTGTACAGAAAGAGGAAAAAGGAGCTCAAGGAAGAGTACTTTCCCAAAGATACAGGTGAGCTGACAGAGGTCTGTAAAGATAAAAGCAACCATAAAAATTAAAGCCATTTTAGATGTAAGCAAGAAATAGGATATTGTTGTAGAAAAACATCAAGCACATGGTAAACCATCAAGAAAAATCTATAGACAGAAAGAGGGAAAAAGCACCAACAATATTTCATCAATCAGAAGAAGATAGCCATAAAGGACAGGAAAAAGAAAAAAAAGATCCAACAGAAGTGGAGGATAATTTACTTGAATAAATAAGTAGAATAAATGAAGAAAATATTGAAAAATATAATGGAAGAAAATTTTCCTAAAATTTAGAAAATTCTTGTTGTACAGAAAATAAAATTAACATAATGATTAACAGAATATTCTGTAGAATTCATTCAGTTTTTCAGTCAAGAAAAGTATTAGGCAACAAAGCAAAGAAAGAAGTCACCTAATAAATAGAAAATATTGGTTTGGCCTCAGGCTGCTTCTCAGAGACATTAAATGCCAGTAAAATAGATGAACTTTTACAGAGAATTCAAAGGTAAGAACTTACAGCCCATCAAGTAATTTTCTTAAATATAGTAAGTATAACCAAAAGATGTTGCCAGTATGTATAATCTTAGGGTACTAGTGAACCCTTCTTGGAAAAAAATTGCTGATGAGATGCAGGGGTAAACTTTTTAAAAATTCAGAAAGGGAAAGCCATGTTATTTATTGACTATTGATAAACAGTATACTTCAATTAGTTACTAAGTCTGTAAAAAGTAGTCCTGTGATAGCTAAATCTTGGAAGCAATCTATATCAAGAGATGAATGGATAAAGAAAATATGGTATTTACACACAGTGGAGTACTCTGCCAAAAAGAATAAACGAGTCATTGATGGGCAAATTGATACACCCTGAGCCCATAATGTTAAGTGAAGTAAGTCAGACACATAAATTTAAATATTGCATTATTTTCCTAAAATGAGGGACCCAAAATATAAATAAAGAGCAAAATAATAGGAAATAGGGAGATAGGTCTTTTTAAAGTTGGAGGGAGGCCAAGAAATGGAGACAGGAGGGAAGGAGCATAGAGGATGAGAGTGAAAAAAGTATTAAGATGTGTTGTGTACTTATACCAACTTGCTGTGAAGAATATAATCACTATGTACTGTAAATATGTACTAAACAAAAATGGGGGAAAAAGGAACTAGGCAGCATTTATAATTAAGTAAAGGGGCAGATGAGATCACTAGTGAGTTAAATATAAAGGACTTTGTTTACATTTATAGTAACAGATTCACAAATTGTAAATACATGGGTACATAAAAGAATGGCTATATTACATCATATGTTTTTAATTCCTTATTGCTATTGACAGTTCTATTTTGAGCTTGATATATTAGTTTTAAATTTTTCCTTATTAAAAAAAAATCAAAGTGCTCTAATCCTATAGCCCAAACTCTGAAATCTTCCAAAATCTGAAGCTTTTAGCACCAACACCATGCTGCAATTGGAAAGTCCCATTCCTGATCTTACATAGTGGTCAGCATCAAAATAGTAGGCTCACTAAAAGAATTGTATAAAGTTACCTTCAAATTATGTGTGTAACATGTATATGAAACAGAAATGAATTTGTGTTTAGACTTGCAACCCATACTTAGTACACTGCATTGTGTTTGTGTAAATACTTTTAAAAAATTCTAGACTCTAATGTACTTCTAGTTGTACACATTTCAGATAAGAAATCTGTATAACAAAAAGAAAATAAAAGAATGAGAAATGAGCATAATGAAAATTTCTACTTGGCAAAAATTCCTAGAATTATTCTGTACTTAACTTTAACGTTGGTGAAATGGTGCTTATAACCCCACACTCTGCTGAGGTGGGAGAATCACACTTTTGAACCCAGGTAGGAAACTTAGTGATTGGCAAGACTCTATCTCAAAATATAATTTTTTAAAAAAGGCTGAGGTTGTAGTTCATTGTGAGGGTCCTAGATTCAATCCCCCCAAAAGAGAAAAAAAAATTCTCACTGGAACCATGCTGTGTCAGAGTTTGCTAGAAAAACAGATATGATATGATGTTATAATTATGATTATGTAAAGGATTTACAAGGTAGGACCACAACGGCTGCCTGCAGTTAGGTGTGGAAGAGTGCAAAAGGGTTGTCTGCATGATGCTGAAAAGCCAAAAGATCCAGACAAAAGGTGAAGACCTGGAACTCTCTGCAGAGTCCTGTGTGGGGAAGCCAGAGTTTGCGCTGGAAGGCTGAAGAGTCTGTGCTGGAAGTATGGACGTGGACATCCAAAAGCAAGGGTGGAGCTTCTCTAGAGAAACACAAATTAGACCTCCTCCTCTCCCTTTTTGTTCCATCCAGGACCAAGCGTATTGGTCATTCTACCCATCAATCATACAGACACACCCAGAACGCTACTAAACCAATTGGTTTGAGATTTCTTATTCAATTACATTACAATTAACCACCACACATGTATGTTTTCATACAAACATTTCTCTCAATTCGTCTGCTCCTAAAGCAACATGACCACCAATGAAATTCTTATACAGGCCACAGACCCATGAGCATATCTAGGGTTGCAACCGTGGCTATTTCTTGCTATAAATCAGTGCCTTTCTCTACTTCTCAAGAAAGCCTCTCGCAGTGAAGAGCATGCACCTGTTTGGGTGCCTCTGTCTACAGGTAACATTCATCAAAATCACTCAAATAATAACACTATTTCAGAAGACAAAATCCATAGTTAACGATTGAGAGTTGGCTAATCTAGTAACTCTGTATCAAGACCAGACTCATTCCATCCTTCCACTCCTGCATCTTTAGTGTGTCTGCTTTTGTCTTCAGGTTTGTCCCTTCAGGGCCACAAGATGGCCAAAGCAACACAGAGATTTATACTCTCATCACTGTGCCTAAGGTGCTGAAGGGAGCACATCTTTGTCTTATGACTCCTTTTGAGAATGAAGAAAATCTGCTAGAACCTTACTGAAAAGATACATACACAGAAATTATGTCTCAGGGGTCTGAATTTCACCACAGGACAAATATTCCTAACCCAAATACTTGGACAGGAAATAACAGAAGGAACTCTGAATCCAGAACTCTGTGGGTGACAATCATGTTTATTGGAGTGAACTTTGAGATTGGCTGTAATATTTATGAAAAATGAGTAAGTGAAAAAAAGCACTCTTTTTACTTCATTATTAGGTGGCAAGATTTACTGGCGAATGTTAGTCTTTGTGGGAAAAGCTTGAAGGAGAGCATGGTGATGCATACCTGTGGTCCCCCGTATACGTAGTCTGAGGAAGGAGGATGGCAAGTTCAAGACCGTCCCAGGCAACCTGAACAGACCCTGCCTCAAAGTAAAAACTGGAAAGGTTGACGTAGCTAGTCTCGATGTTCTGTATTCAGCCCCCCAAACTGGAAAACAACAAAACAACAGAACATTTTAAGGAGAAACATGATATTTTCATGGGCTGAAAGTATTTCTCCAATGATATTTGTTAATTACTATGATTTTTTTTTTTGAGATGTAGTCTCACTTTATAGTTCAGGCTGTCCCTGAGCTCACTATGTAGCCCAGGCAAGCCCCGAACTCAGCAATCCTCCTGCCTCTGCCTCTCGAGTGCTGGGATTACAGGTGTGAGCCACCATGCCCAGCTACTATGATGTTTTTAAGTCTATGCTTATTTTACCAGGAGGTAGAATTTAATCCTCCCTGGTATCTCTCACTCTGAGAAGCACAGTGTGGAAAGAAAAGATAGTAACATTATAGCCACTACAATACTGCCATAGTAATGAAAGGTAACAAACACAGTAATGAGTCATGGTGGCATTGAGTACCTTACGACACAGTGAGAAGGGCAATTTCTTCCTGCAGCTCAGTGTAATCATGAAAGAAGTGTAGACAAACCCAAACCAAGATCTGCTCTGTAAAACACCTGAGCTGTATTACGAAAATGTGTGATGACTGTGAAAAGGGAACAAGAAAAGACTAAGAAACTGTCTTACATTTGAGGAGATTAACAGGACATGATGGGTAAATGCAACACTGGTGATATTCTGGTTTGGATCCTGCAACAGGAGCAGGGCATCTTTGGAAAGAATAGTGAAATCTGAGCAGGATGTGTAGCCTTGTCACAGTATGGCCAGTGTTATTTTCTTGGTTTTGTAAATGTAACATGATCATGGGCATCAGGATATACTAAAACTATATATCATCTTTGTAACTCTGCCATTAAAACAATTCAGTTACCACAGAGGGAAAATTTTTTCTTTATTATCAAAACTAATTGTTTTCGTCATGTCTCCCCAAAATCTCAACACTCCGAACTCTCATGACACCCCATTTGATTGAGAATGAGGGCTTTTTTATCCATCAGCCTGTTAATAGACACCTATGTCCTAGGCCTGATACTAGGAAGGAATTACAGTGATGAACTGAAAAGGTACTGCTTCCTTCCTTCTGCAAAGCAGGTTTTATTGCCCCAACCAAGGAGAGCAAATATTCTTTTCCTATCCAACCCAATAAATGATTTTCAGTGTCCTGAATGTTGAGAGTTTTGATATGACTTACATTGTGTATATGCATTTCTATTTTTAAAACTTACCACTGGTTTTATTAAATGTGAGAAACCCACAGTGCTCATTTTTTAATACTAGTGAGTAAAATTAGGCTTTAAAAAATTTTTAAAAGGAACTACAAGGATTTTTTTCTTGTGCTGGTACAGAATATTATACATCCTTTTTCTGAGAGTAAACGTCGAGTTTTACAAGTAATTGAAGATATAATGGGGGAGAGAATTTGATAAAAAGCCTTAAAACTATTTAATATATTACATTGACAAATCTGATTATGTGAGAATTAGTTATAAGAGGGCGATTGAGGAATCTACTAAAGAGGAAACAAAAAAAGACTTACAATACGAGAATGCAACTGAAGCTAGTGTAAGAGGGAATTCATAGCTTTACTACAGTACCTTGCCTCATGCTTGCTGAATTTTTCCTACAAATACTTGAATGAAAGATGATCTTAAAATAAACGAACAGGACATTGTAGGTTTTCCCAAGACAGTGCTGCAGCTATATCAGGATGTGTGTGGGAGGTTAGAGCATCACTGCTGAGTGAATTTTAATTCAAAGTTTATTTAAAAGTTTTATGGCAATTCTTCACAATGACCAGAATAACATAAGGCTACTTTTAGATTTTGATTTGATTATTCAAGGAAACTGTTAGAGTCATAAGCACAAAAAAGAAAATAAAATCACTGTACATTTATTTGTTCTAAATGTTAATGATGGTCAAAATTTATGTTACATGACTGTGAAAGTATTTCCTGGAATTAAATGAAAAGGAAAAGCTTAATTTCTGTTGATCTCAGTGAATCCTTGCTTCAGCCAGTTAAATGTGTGATTTTTATATCTATTTTGATTCTCTTCATCATTGCTTTTTTTTCAACGTGAACTTTTACAGGTTTTACTTGACAATAAATTTTCCTCAATGTTGTCCCACTATTTTTTATTGAGGTGATTTTAATGTCCTGTGCACAGATTTTAAGTACATGATTTAATGAATTTTGACAAAGGCTTGCACTTAATTGCATAACCTCATCCCAGTCATCATATAGAACATGTTTTCATTACCCCACAAAGTTCCTATATATACTCAGCCATTCAACTCTTCACTTCCCTAACATGTACAATGTTGTAATTCCCACTACTACAGATAATTTTGCTCGTGTTTGAACTTCATATACATGGAATAGTTCAGTGTGTATTTTGGTGTGTCCCAATTCCTTAGCTCAACTTATTTTTAAGTTTCATTCAGTTGCTCAGTGTTATCAATAGTTCATCCTTTTTTTAATCAAGAAGGTGAAAGACTTTTTTCTTTTTTTTCGGTACTGGGGATTGAACTTGGGTCCTTGTGCTTTCAAGGTAGGTGCGGTACCACTTCAGCTAAATCCCCAGCCCTAGTTCATCCTTTTTTTGTTGTCAAGTACTATACATTATATGGTTAAACTACAATTTGCATATCCACTCCTTTGTTAAGGAGCATTTGAGTTATTTGCAATTTGATACCTGTTAAGAGTAACATTGCTATGAAGATTCTCATACAATCTTCTTGTGGTTATATTTAAATCTTGTGTAAATAGCTAGGAGGGAATTGCTGCGTCTTTGAGAAGGTATATGTTTAACTTCATAAGGAACTAGCAATTTTCTAATATTTTTGCAACATTTTATAGTTGTACCAGGACTAGAAGATTCAACTCTTTCATATCAGCAACATTTTGCTACTGTCATTTTACTTTTAGCCATCCTAGTGGACATGAAATGGTAATTAATTGTGGTTTTAATTTGCATTTCCCTAATAACTACACAGATAAAGAATATTTTCTTGGCCATCGACTATTTGTATATATATTTTTGTATATAGCATCAATTTTTTACTTTTGAAAATAACTTTTGTTACTAATTTATAAGAATTCTTATATTATGGGTATTAGTCCTTTTATATGGATTATAAATATCTTTTTTTTTTTTGAGACAGGGTCTTGCTTTGTAGTTCAGGCTGGCCCTGAGCTCACTATGGTGCCCAAGCAAGCTGCTGCGAACTCAGCAATCCTCCTGTCTCTGCCTCCCAAGTGCTGGGATTATAGACGTGAGCCACCATGCCTGGCATTGTGGTATGCGGTGTTGATTGTTGGTGGGCGTGAGTCTCCACGCCCAGCATTATATGTGGTTACCGGGATCGAACTCAGGGCCTTGTGCTTGCGAGGCAGGTGCTGGAACCACTGAGCTAACCCTCCGGCCCTGGATTATAAATATCTTATTCAAATGTTTTTATATGTCTGCTGGTGAGCAGAATTTCTAAATTTTGTTTGTTTGTTTAGTTTTTCTGAGACAAAGGTCTTGCTTTGTAGTTCAGGCTGGCCCTGAGCTCACTATGCAGCACAGGCCAGCCTCAAACTCACAGCAATCTTCCTGCCTCTGCCTCCCGAGTGCTGGGATTACAGGTGTGAGCCACCACGCCCAGCAATAACAGCTTTATTTATAATTGTCCATGCTTCAGAACAACCAGGATGTCTTTCAGTAGGTCAGTGGATACATTATGATATATCAAAACAGTGGAATATTATTCAGGACTAACAAGAAATGTACTATCAAGCCATATAAAGACATGGAAGAGGGCCGGGCGTGGTGGCTCACGCCTGTAATC
>PVIC010011842.1:0-40712 GCA_004025085.1 Thryonomys swinderianus | reverse complement strand
TTTCTTTCTTTCTTTCTTTCTTTCTTTCTTTCTTTCTTTCTTTCTTTCTTTCTTTCTTTCTTTCTTTCTTTCTTTCTTCTTTCCTTTCTTTCCTTTCTTTCCTTTCTTTTTCTTTCTTTCCTGACATGGTCTCTCTTTGTAGTTCAGGTTGGCCCTGAGCCCACTATGTAGCCCAGGCAAGCCTTGAATTCAGCAATCCTTCTTTCTCTGCCTCCCAAATGCTGGGATAACAGGTGTAAGTCACCATGCCCAGCGTTGTGGCATGTGGTATTTATTGCTGGTGGGCATGAGTCTCCACACCTGGTACTGCTGTATGTGGTGAGCAGGAATGGAACTCCGGACCTTGACTTTCTAGGCAGGCCCTGGAACCACTGAGCTAAATCTCTGGCCCATACCTTCACTTTTTTTTTTTTTTTTTTTTGAGACAAGGTCTTACTTTGTAGTTCAGGCTGGCCCTCAGCTCACTATATAGCCCAGGAAAGCCTCGAACTCAGCAATCCTCCTGTCTCTGCCTCCCGAGTACTGGGATTACAGGCATGAGCCACCATGCCTGGCACTGTGGTATGTGGTATTGCTTGCTGGTGGGCGTCAGTCACCATGCCCAGCATTGTATGTGGTTAGCGGGATCGAACTCAGGTCCTTGCACTTGCAAGGCCAGCACTGGAACCACTGAGCTCAATCTCCGGCCCCCCATACCTTCATTTTTTAAAAAATAATTGATCAGATGACTACATCTATTTGAGTCTGTTTCTGGATTCTTTATTCCATTTCAAATTTTTGTGTGGGTGTGTCTTCATAGTGAATCTTGATGTTAAGTACTCTCAGTCCTCTAAACTTTTCTTCTCCTTACTGTGCTGAAATTCTGGGTGTTTGGCTTTTCTATTCTAACATTATACTTGTTTGTTTATATTGACCAAATATCGAAATCTTACAGGATTTTTTCTTGTTATTGAATGTAATCTATAGATCAAGTTGGAAAGCACTGACTTCATGACAATTCTGTCTTCTTACCCATTGATATCCAATAATTTCCATTTTTTAAACTCTTTGATGTATTCCATCAAAGATTTATAATTACCTCACATTGATATAGGACATATTCTAGTTGAGTACCCAGACCCTCATCTTGAGGGTTGTTAATGTGAATGCATTATATATTTAATTTTAAATTCCACTTTTTTATTCCTGGTATATAGAAAAACATATGATTTCATGTGTAATCCTTACATCTTGTAACTTTGCTATTAATGGAAAGAATTAGGTTCTTTTTGATGGTTCTTGGGAGCAAACCTAGGGTCTGAAGTTCGCTAAGAAATACTCTATGACTATACGTCTAACCTCACAAAGATTTTCCTTTATTATTTTGAATTTCTTACCACACAATACTGTGATTTTCAAAGAGTTTTATTTCTTCCCTCTTGATCTGTATGTAGTTTTTTTTCTGGTTCTTTCCATAGTTTAAGCTGGGATTATCTGTTCCATGCTTAAAGCCAGAGTCCCTATCACATTCCTTATCTTGGTGGTGTAGAGATTTTTGTAGATGTTATTTTGATTTTTCTTAAATTGAACAAATTTTCCTTTATTCTTCATTTACTGAGAGTTTTTTACTATCAGTGGATTTTGGTTTTAGCCAAAACCCTTTTCTGTGCCTATGAATATGGTCAAGTGATATTTTTCTTTTATATTCTGTTGACAGAATGGATTGTATTGAGTGAGTTTCAAACATTGAACAAAATGTTCACAGTTGGGATAAATCTCACCTGATCACAGAGTATATTTCCTTGTATTTATTTTATTATTATTATTTTTGCATCTCTTCTCAAGAGATTTTGATTTGTAGTTTTCTTTTAATATCTTTTATGATATCAATATGATTTTCATATTAAGATAGTACTGGCTTCATAATATGACTTGGAATGTATTTCTCTAGCGATTTGTAGGGAAGCTGTAGAGAATAGGCATAACTTCTTCCTTGATTTTTGTTAGAAATTATTGAATCCATTTGACCCAGAGTTCTTCTATTTTGTGCTTTTATTATTATTGATTTAATTTAAAAATAAACAGATTTATACAAATTATCTAAATTTTTTGCATGTGTTTTGGTTGATGAGAAATTAATCTATTTCTTCTAAGCTTTTAAAGTGATAAGTGTAAAGTTGTTCTTATTATTTCTTTAGTATGCTTTTCATATTATTGGATCTGAAATGATATTACCTCTTTTCTTTCTGATATTAATAAATTGTGCCCTCACTCTTTCTTTTTTGGTCTGGCTAAAGACCTGTTGATTTTAATTATGTTTTTTTTTCTTTAAGAATCAGCTTCTTTTCCCTCTCTTGACTTCCTTCATTCAAATTCATTGATTTCTGCAAAAAAATTCTATTTTACCTTTAAACAATTAATTTATATTTAATCCACTTTTTCTTTCTGAGTTTATAAGGTGTGACTTTGAGATTGTTTTAGATATTTTTCTTTTGTAAGATATACATTATGCTCTATGAATTTCCCTCTAAGCACTGCTATTGCTGTTTTCCACCAGTTTTAATACATTTTTAAGCATGTTCATTTAGCTGAAGAATTAAGTTTCTATTCATATTTACCTTTGAGCCGTGAACTATTTAGAAGTTTGCTTAGTCTCCATGTATTTTGAACTTTTTCATTTTATATCTGTTATTGATTCTTAGTTTAAAACCAGTTTGTTCTGAGACCAGAAATTGCATAATTTGTAGAGTTCATGGAAACTAGAAAGGGCTCTTAGGGCAGAAAGGGGAGAGCAAGGGGGGAAGTAAACACGAGATGTAATATAATCTATATAGATAAATCACCTATGATGAATGTATTTATTACATACACAAACATATGCTAAAAAGGATGATTAAAATGTATGAAGAAGAATTTTATGGCCCAGAATGTGGTCGTATCTGGTAAATGCTCCACATGGTCTTCAGGCGGATGTATATTCTGATTTTCTTCTTATCTGAAGTGGACTAGAGGTGTCAGTTATATTCAGTTTGTTGATCATATTGTTGACTTCAACTTCTGTTCATCCTGATTTTTCTGTCTGCTGGATCTTTCCATTTCTGATAGTGTGTTTGATGTCTCTCTCTCTATAATAGTGGGTTTAGGTATTTCTTTTTTAAGCTTTATTAGTTTTTGTTGCTTGCATTTGGTTGCTCGGTTCTTAGAAGCTCACAGTTAACATTTATTAACTTTTCAGAGAACTGAATTGTCTATCAGTTTTTAATGTCACTCTTCATACTTGATAACAGTTCTTGACTTGAAGTTTGTTCTTTACAAAATTAATAGAGATTCTATTCTTTTCACTTAATTAATATCATCATTGGACAGATCCTACCATTCATTTACTTTTAATTTATATCTAATGTAACACTTATAGTGGTTCTCTTACAAACAAGGTAGATTTGTATCTTTTTTATTCATTCAATTTCTACATTTGAATTGCTACATTTAGATGGTTGATTCTCAAAGTGATTATTAACTATAGCTGGGTGAAAATTCACCATATCTGTTACTTTTTTCTATGTATTACCTTATGCAATTCATAATTGTTTTGACTTAACTTTCTTTTACTGCTTTTCACAAGAGGGTTAACTGAGCTTCTTATGCATGATGCTATTTTTCTTCTTTATTTTATATATATATATATAGATAGATAGATAAATAGATAGATAGATAGATAGATAGATAGATAGATAGAATTATAAGGTGTGTGTTACACATTTAAAATTAAACCCAGTCCAATTTCAAATAGTATCATTATACAACAACATAGTGGTCAGAATTCCTTCCTTTCACTGGGTGTGGTGGCTCACACTTGTAATTCCAAGATTTGGGAGGCAGAAGCAGGAGGAATGCTGAGTTCCAAGGTTGCCTGGGCTACATAGTGAGCTCAGGGCCAGCCTGAACTGCAAAGTGAGACCCTGTCTCAAAAAACTACCCCCTCAAAAAAACCAAAACAACATGAAAATAATTTCTTCCTTCTATCATTTGAAGCCTTTCATACTTGATAACATACTTGATAAAGCCTTTCATTTTATTTGCAGGGGTCTTGGGGATATGTTCCAAGATATGTTCCAAGATACCCCCAGGCAAGAAATGTCTTCAACCTCAGACAAATGCTGTATATATAATATGTTCTTTCTTCACATACCAATCTATGACAAAGTTTATCATGAATTAAATGCAAGAAGAGATTAAAAAATAAAATCAAACAGTTGCAACAATATATGTTAAGAAAGTTTTGTAAGTGTAATTGGTGTTTCAAATATTTTATTTTACTCTACATTTTAGTAACCTCACCATATAGTTATCATTTTTCCTTATTAAGTCAAGTTTTCTCTCTCATTGCATAAAGGAAATATTATACAGCTTCTACTTGGCTTATTCAGATTGCCAGCATCTCTGGAGCTCTATGGCCATTATTATTAAAACAAGAACTACCTGAACACAGACACGATGATGCCATGACAGTGAATCTAATAATCAACAGAGCTACCACGTGACTGAGGGGTACATAGCTCACAAGTAGGGCTACATTGGTCAAGGCGATTAATTATTTCTACAGTGGAACAGAGAAGAACAGTGCATGATTTCATCATATTACTTGAGTGGTGAAAAATGTAAAACTGCATAATTTATTTTTGGAACTTTCTATTTAATATTTTTGGACCAGGATCAACTATAGGTAACTGAGACTACAGGGTGAGAGGGGAGTCATGAGCACACGAAAGAATAGATATGTGTGGAATCGCACAGGACTTCAGTGCCCTCGCCTCATGGGAGCAGGGGGACAAGGGAAAGCTCTCCAGGAAAAGCAGGCCCCCCTGCTGTGTAGCGACCCTTGACTCAAGGGCTTGTGCATTCTCCAACTCCAAGCCTGCTCTACATTTCGTGCTCCTTTGGCACTGAGGCAACGGAAGCCAGGACTAACCAAACAACCTGATTCTGGATGAGGAAAATGCCTGGGGAGCGAACAGGGCAGCTAAAACCCATGACTGCCAACTCTGAGCCCTGCAGGCCACTCACACCCCGACTCGCTGCCTACATCTGGCAGAGAGCAGAAGGCTGATCGTGTTCCCCATGTATCAACCAGGGCACGGAACTGCCTTGGCTGTGATGGTAACCACAGTCTGGGGCAAAAGGACACGAAGAAAACCTCAAAAAGACACAGGCCCTGAAGCTAGGCATGGACAATCCTGCTGCTCGTGGAAAGAAACCGCTCATTCAGTAGCACAGGAATCTTTTCTTTGATTCAATATTATTTCCATTTTTCTGTTTTGTATTATTTTCATCTCTCACTAGATTTGGGGGCATTGGATAGTTGCCTTTTAGCTTCTTTTATCTTTCCCCATTTTATCTTTTTCTCGTCCTTCCTGTTTTTCATTTATTAGTTTTACATTCTGTTTCTTTATTTTTCTTGTTCATTCTTTCTTGAGACTGTTCTCCATCACTACAAATTTCCTGTAGCTCTCAGTAGGGACCCAGGTCTCACTGTTCTCTCCTTCTTCTCATGGTCAGTTGATTAAGCTTTCATATTTTGCTCTTTTATTTTCACTTCCCTGGTCTTTCTGCGTTTACTAGTAGAACTACTAAGGTTTATGAACATCTGCATTGTTACTTAACTTTACACCATTGTTGAAGGCTATTCTACTATTAGTAAACGTTAAATTCTCCCATTTAATACATATTTACTGTAGATTAATAGCAGGTTAACATTTGTTTTTTTCTTAATGTTAATGCTGTAAATATATATCTGTTACAGGTGTGGATAAGGCTGATATTTTATTGGTCCTCACAGTTGTCAACATTCAATTTGTATTTAATGCTATAAAAGATGCTGATTTTAGGCTATAGCTGAGGTGAGAGCTATGGCTATGAATTGATTTTCTTGAGATGTCAATATCTGAATTGCCTTGAAATCATCAATAATATCATTGTCAATTCCCGAAAAACTGGCTACTGGGCAAGAAAGGGGAGGTGGTCAGATTCTGGGACAGAGGTAAAGACTAATCATTAGAATACCACTGAAAAACAGACATTAACTATACAGTTCTCCATTTTAGAGACAAAGGTTTGCACTTTATATGGGTCTCCGCCTTTTAATGATGTTGGATGGAATTTTACAAGTATTTCTTGGTTTCTTTCTCCCTTCATTAGCATGGAAAAATGGCTACAATAAAGTGGACTTTGGTATTTTTCTGTCTTCTGTGTATCAACTGGAATTGAATGCCTCCCTCCTTCCAGGTTATTTTCTAACAATACCCATTATAGTAGTCTGATTAACTGTTTTTTCCTGGGGAAAGACCTTGTAAAGAACAGAGTGTTCTGATACATTGAACTAGTTTCCTTTTCCCTTAACTCTGTTGGAAGGATGAGGGAATTTGTCTTTAGTATTTATTGTGAGAATCTCATCAATATCCCGCAGAATATATGAGAAAAGTGTGGGAACGCTAAGACTGGAATTCTCTAGAGTTTTTAACTTCCAGAATTATTCATGCAGAGCCTCCAGAAATTCATCAACTACTGTTTGGGTTTTGCTGTCTGAGTATCAGTTCCCTAGTGGCACTTGCCACTCATGAGTCTCTGCTTAGGTGATCATGGCCTGGTGTATTGGGGCAGGATTCTCTCTAATCATGGGCCAGTGGTTTGCTTTCTGTCTTTAGCTCTCTTACAGACCTATGAACTGAGATTGATTTTTCAATCTCTGGCTTTTTACTTATTTTTAGGATGAAGTGGAGACTTCCCAACTCCTTACATGTGGTAATGAAAACTGCAAGTCCAAAGAGCTTAAAAATATCACACAGAAAGTTAAAAATAATCAGGCTGGATGTGTTAGAACAATATTGCTAATGCCACTACAAACGATCTTCATTCTTTTCATCTTCTAGGTGAAGAAAGTGAGGTTTGAAGATGAACAGAAGTGACTGCAGAACAACAAATCTGACGATACCCTGACTGCAATGTCCAATCGTCTCTAAACTATTCTTTTAAAATTCTGAATACACAGTATCTAAGGTCAATGCCATTGATGGATTTAAGATGCTTTGAGTCCCAATTATTTAAGTATGTGTAAGGTTCTAGATTTGTCTGGTTTAATCTGAGGTATTGTTTATTACACAGAATAGAGCAGATGGCATGCTTATTAGTAACCATTTCATTTCCTACCTTATTTATTAACAAAAGTATAATTTCACATTTTATTGTATAACCATGCAGTTCTGAAGTATCTTTAGCTCCAATACAGAAGCTATGACTGGGCAAAGAAGTAGAAAAGTCTCATTACCCCCAGCAATATGGTTTGAATCTGTCATAAAATTCTGGCAAAAAAATTTAGAAAAAGTATTTGCTAACATCATCTGAATAAAGGGCAACTGAGAGGAAAACATAATGAAAGATTCCACTTTATGCATTTATACATTTTATTACCAGCTGAGTCCGTGAAAGTTAAAGTTCATCAAGGAGGATAACAAATCATAAATACAGAGCTCACTGATGAAGTCAGTATGTCACTAAACTGTCAAATGCTCAAACCATTCTGACTTTGAACTTTCTAATATGTGAAAAAATGAACTTTACCTATTGCTTTTGCATTGGATTTTATGATTCTTTACAGAAAGAAGTATCCCATTTTATGTGGAATTTGTCACACAGCATGATTCAAACTATTTCTGTTTTTCTTTCATTTCTTTCTCAAGTTCTCCTTTTATCATGAAACAGTGATATCTTATTGGCATGAGCATCTTACAGTCATATTGTACCTCAACTTCTCATTATTGTAACAAACACCAGAGGCAATCAACTTACAGAAAGAAAGGTTTTGTTATTCATAGTTTGTTATGTTTTAGTCCACAATTAGTTGGTCTCACTGCTTCTGAGTCTGTGCTCATGCGACACATCTTGGGAGAGAGTATGTATCTATTTCCACTGCAGAAGGGACAAATATCAAGGACAAGAGTGTGTAGACCAAAATGAAACTAAAATCCAGCTCCAACGCTGCTTGTCTGGCATCTAGAGGATACAGAAGTAGTATGTAAGGCTCCGGGGCTGGGCCGTCCTGCCTCACAACCTTGACGACTGCAGTCAGCATGGCTGCTCTCTCAGGCTGGCCTGAACTATTCAGTGCAGAATCTCTCAGCCCATGAGTCCATCTTCCTGGAATGTTTAACTTTCAGCCCTTTTCACTGCAACTGTGATGCTTCTCTAACCCAGTGAGAGATTATCTGCACAAGGATCACAATCCCATCACACACAACTTAGCCAATCAGGCTTCTTTTGAAATCTTGGAGGAAGCCTCCATGAAGTCTTAACTCTTGAATGCCACATGCGTGCAAAGCCAGTGTAGCATGGGTGACACAAAGCCTCTTGCCCCCCAAGGCCTTCCACCTTAACTCATTTGAGCCAGAGCAGCCTCTTAGTCACAAAACTGCACTAGTTTCCTAGGTGCTTTTGGGTGAACTAAGCCCCTGAGACCTTTGTCTCAAAGGAATTTTCTCTGGAAAGTCTTTGAAACAAATTCCACTTCAATATCCCCAAGCCTGTCTGTGATGGCTGTGGCCTGAGACAACGTTGAGGCATTCTTCTTAATGTCCTGGTGCCAAGTCTTTGGCTTCTTTTTAATGATGCAAAACTCGTTAGTCACTTGCACTCTTCTTTAATGCAGGGTTAATCATATTTCCCTTTTGATCACATTCCAAGGTTTCCAAATGTCTCTGCTCTATTCTTCCTTGCTCTTTATTCTCACTATAAATCCTGCTAAAAACAGCCAGCAATCGTCATGTAACTGCTTGAATGTTTTGCTATTTTGAAATTTTCTCTTTCAAGTAAGTTAGTCTGTCACCTTTAAGGTAAGCCTCCAACAAAGTCTCAGGAGGCAACATACTCAAATTCTTTGCCACATATGACAAAATGGCCTCCAATTCAATTTCCAATAGAAATCATTTTCATCTGAAAAGTGCATGAATATAACATTTATTGTCCACACTTTCATAAGCATTCTGGTCTTCTTTGCTATCACCAGCATCATCTATTAAGGTTTACTTACAGCCTTGTAGACAGTTTCTACTGTGTATCTTTAGAAGTTTCCAAATTCTTCTTGTAAACCAGCTCTAAGTGTTCTGAAGTACATCATCAGATATAGTCCCAGGAAGAAATGCACTTCTCAGTACCGATATTCCATGTCACTCAGCGTTCTGTCACTCTAAGAAATACCTAGAATAACTGACTTGTGAAGAGAAAATATTTATTTTGTTCATTTTCAAAGATTTCAGTAAATAATTGCTTGGCCTTGCTGTTTTTGAAAAAGAACACAGGTGTGTATAGCATCTCAGTTATCCCCTTTGTGATAGTTAACTTATTAAGATGTGCCCAGGGGTTGATTGAGTTAGGATGGTTCTGGGTGTGTTTGACTTACTGAAGATGGAAGACAGCCCAGGCAGGGTGCACCAACCACCACAGTGCTAGCCAGGTAGAATGAAAAGGGAAAGAGAGGAAGTTTTGCCTATTGAAGAGGTTCCAGTCTCCCCATCACCATTGGCCCTCTCTGGGCTTCTAGAGAAGACGCTCCCGCATTCCTACACAGACTCTCCAGGCTGAAGTACAGATTCTTCAGTCTCCAACACAGACCCTTTAGCTCCCCATACATATTTTCCAGGACTCTGCAGTGAACTTTGAGTCTTTGACCTTTAACTGGATCCTGTAGCTCTCCAGGGCATAGATGCAAGACAGATCTTCTGAGTTTTCCACGCCTGACTCTACAGAAGGTCAGGTAAACCAACCTTGCAAGTCCTTTGTCTGTATAATTTATATTAAATCTGTTCCTGTAGTGAACCCTTCAAGGACTCTTTTGCAGTGACCAGAAGAGCTCCTCTTATGCTGCAGTTCTTCAAGTTTCCACCACTCTCAATAGTTCTAAGGTTGAGACTGAGCCTCTGATACATGGGCATTTGGGAAAAATTCAAAATTCAAATTAGAGCATATTGGAAGGACTATGTTGCAAGTTAAATTTCTTATATTGTGCCAAGCATTCCATATTCAACTTTAATTTTTGGCAAGTAGTATAATTTCTGAACACATAAAAGGTACCCAGAGATACTTAGAGATTATTTAGCTCTAAAGACAACTGTGGTCTCTCTTATAAAGAATAAAATTACAAAATAAATACTAAGATACCACGACATCGATTTTTTTCCCAAAGAGCAGGGGCCAAGAGATGTGGAGAGGAGGCAGAGGTTAGAATGAGAAAGGATTAAAAATTAAAATATGTTATGTACATCCACCAATTCCCCATGATGAATATAAATATTATATATGACAAATGTGTAATAGTAAACATAATAAAAACAAAAGGTGAAACATACAAAGAAATCTATACAATTATTTTAAAGCACAGAATAGGAGCAAGGAAGGAATCAGTGACAGTAATTCAATTATCATACACAGATACGGAGGGCAAATCAACAGAGTTTCTCTCATATTGGGCTTTATTTCAGGTATAGACTGTGTGGTGTTCAGGTTTAAATGTTAACTTGACTGACTTGAGAACCACTCAGGGAATTTATAAAGGATACTTTGTGTTATGACTTGGTGGTCCTGGAAGCATGACTTTGAGGTGAATATCTGGTCCTTTGCTCCTTCCTCCCTGGCACTATTCTCTGTCCTGCTTCCTGGCCACCATGAGCTAAGCAACTATGCACCACTATATCATTCCAATATGATGCCCTGACTTAGAAATTGTTGACCTTGCACTGAATCCTCTGAAACTCTGAGATACACCACTCCTTTCTTTTTCGAGGTTGTATACATTAAGTATTTAGCCCAAGCAATAGAAAGCTAAATCAAGAGAAACAGCTATTGCACCATGAAGAAATTATCTAAAATACATAAGAAAATTGTTTACTATGTACATGTGATAAGTTGCATCTGGAATTAGTTCTCCAGGGGAAAGTTTTTCAGGAGATTGAGTTGAAGAAATAAGTAGGAACGAGATTGTGATGAGGGGAAAAGATAATAAGAGACTACATGAATATAGTGAAGAAGTGGGAGTAGGATTAATTTATTACTATAGTGCCTATTAACCTCATTAAATATAGTATTCATATGAGTCATTTTTCCCGTGAAATTTACTTTTTAAAAAAATTGTAAAGCATAACAACTCTAGTTAAACTGGAATATCAAAAGAACTCTGTGCTTGTACAGAATTAACATCTTATTGTTGATCCCTTCTTGGTATGCTAAGAGAAGACAAAGGACAGGAATATTGTAAATCTGGCACAGGTAAGATTCATACTAACTGTTTTCAAGTCAATCCTAAATATGGAAGAAAGAATAGAATTTCCTGGATATAAAAGTGTAGATGTGTTGAGTTGGAGATGTTCAGAGTTTAATTTGCAATATGTATGAAAATCTGAAATGCACTCTGAGAAGTCAAGAATAAGGTCTTCAGTACAGAAACAAAACTTGGAAATAAAGATGAAACTTGAAGCATTAAAGCTATGTGCACACTTGTGTTATTCACTGAAAAAAGAAAATAAAGAAAAAATTATCATGAATAGCAACAACAAAAACTATCTTATTAAAAGAGAAGCCTGTAAGAAAACTAGAAAACATCACAGACAAAACAAAGACAATAGAATTTAAGAAAAGAAAAAAAAATGAAAGTTACTTTTGAAAGAATGTAAAACAGATTCGCATGTTTTCAGAGGCTGATATCCATAAATGGATAAAACAACAAACAATGGAACAAAGAAAGAAACAGCAACAACAATTCAGCTTATCCCCTCCACCAACAGGTACATAGAACCAAGGCAAAGATAACATCCTGCCAAGGACATTACAAGTACTCTATATCTGTCACTAGCAAAGTTCTTAGGACATGTCAAATTGTGAATAAAGTTAGTACTATTCTTTTGACTTCAAGACTATAGTGGCTCAAGGGCTGGGGATTTAACTCAGTAGTACTGTGTCTACCATGCAAACACAAGGGCCTGAGTTCAATCCTTCATACTGGAAAAAAAAAAGTTAAAAAAATGTAGTAAGGAGTATCTTCAAAGGGTCGAGTAATGTAGTTCAGTGGTGCCGCCCACTTGCCTGGTAAATACAATATTCTGAGTTTAATCCCTGGTTCTGGAAAAAAATGTAGTTCGAATAATAAATTATTTGCTTACTTTAACTCAAAGCTTCTCCTGTGTTTGTTGACTCGTTGGGCAGTCATCCAGTTCTCACAATCCCCCACCCCCAGCATCTTTCACTAGGGCAAATAGGTTTCTTTCCATTTTATCTAACCTATCACAGGTTGCCTTGCACCTGGAACTTGAAGACTCTATTCTGTGGATATCTTCATTTTGTTTTTCTGAAACAGTCCTGCACTTTCTTCAGACTGCGGCAAGCAATGACCCTCCTAGCCCATGACCCCCTCCATGCTCTTACTGTGGCTGCTCTGTGGCCTCCTGTCGTTTCTGACTGCTGATTTGTTACTTAGTTATGTTGTTTATCTTGAAATAATAGCAGCCAAGGATAAACCTTTAAACTGCATGGGACATCAGAATGAGAATCATAAAAATACAATATTCTAGGAAATCATAAAGTGAATTCACCCCATTTATTGACTGTATTAGTTTCTTTTGGTAGACTGTTTTTTATTTTTGTATGTATGTATGCATACATATATATATATATATATGTATACAAAAATAAATGCATACATATATATGTATATATGCATTCCTTTCTTTACTGTCTGATCAACTTGAAGTTGAATCACTGGGAATAAAATGAATCAGCCTTTAAGACCTTCAAGGTTATCTAAAATTAGTATTAGTGTTAGTAGCAGCTGTAGAATTTTGAAACATAGTCATTTGTAGTTATTAGAAGTATTTTCAAAGATTAGAAAATTAATCTACCTGTTATATAAGTTTAGATTCATTGTGAAAATATTTTTTTATTATTCCAAGATCAAATCTAATCTAATTAAATATAGCTTAGTTGTCCCCAATATTCATATTTATTTTTTGCTTTTTTAAATTAACTTTTATGTCATACAATTGTTTAATGTCAGAATTGACTTTACTTACTTTTCAAGTGGCAGGTTTTTTTGTTTGTTTTTGTTAACTGTTCATTTTTGGTTTTAAAAAATATTTGAAACTAGAAATCATATTGTCTTTATTATCTTATTTTTCATTTATACTCATTACAATAATGTTGTATGGCTATTTGGAGAAAATGCCAAAATGGTTGGTTGATCAGGATTATTGTTTCTGTCAGACTTTTTCACTGAAATATAATTTTCTGTATCCTAACATCATCATCACCATCATCAGCTATTAGGTTTGGACCACACAACATAACACTGCATGTGCTAACAATGTACATAATCTCAACAGGTAGAATTTATAAATGAGCTATTAGAACTCATCATTGCATGGTAATATTCTGACAGCTATTTTTAGAGTAACATGATTGTACTTTTCAAAGCAGAAAGAATGCACCATCATGTACACAATCCTCTAGCCAGGACGCAGTTAGGCTTCTAATAGCACAGTGACAGTACACGTGTGACCGCAAAGGGTGAGGATCCATTTTTCAGTACGACCTGTGTCTGATGTGAAAGCAACAGCTTTAAATAGCTGATGTCTACTTTTCTTTGGTAATTTGATTGGCTTGGCAATCAGACGTGTCCTGAAACCTCTGTGAGTCACGTTCCCAAAGCTGCAGACTTGATGCGAACAAATGGCCTTGTGTTATGGAGCAGGATTGCTTTTCCTCTCACATGTCTCATCTGCATTCTAAATGCCATCAGTTAAGAAGCTCAAGTTCTTGGTGACTTTCACCTAGATTATTGTTGCATTATTTTTTCTCATTTCTAATAGCTTCCAAAACGATTTATGTAAAACATAAGTCTCGCCACATTTTCTCCTTAATTAAAAACTTCAGGAGAAATTGGCACCTTCATACGTTGCTGGTGGGAGTGTAAAAGAGGGTAGATATTTTGGAAAATGGTTTGGCATTTCTGTCCTCAAATTTCGTTCCAAGAGAATAAAAATATATGTCACTTGTACATGAGTACTCACAGTTGCATTATTATAAGGAAGAATGGAAATAATCCAGATCTCCATCAACTGAGGAATTGATAGAAAAATGATGGTATGTCCATACCAGGAATACTATTTGACCCAAGAAAGAAAGCTGCAGCGCGAGTAAACTTGGAAAACCTTGTTGTAACTGAGAGAAATCAGAATAAACTGATGCATTGCATATGACTGCATTCATGTGAAATAACCAGAAATGGCAAATCTGTAGTTACAGAAAATAAATGACTATTTTCCTCAGTGTGGAGGTAGGAATGAGGAGTAGTGAGTGGACATAGTTGTAAAGCATATTTTGGAGTAGTGAAAGTAAGATTTTTCCTGATAATGCACATCTTTATAAGTTCAATAATAATTGCAGAATTGTGCAATTAAAAGAAAGCAATTTTAACATATACAGATTATATCTCATAAGTCTGTTTAAAAGTAAGCCAACAGCTGGGTGTGGTGGCTCACGCCTGTAATCCCAGCACTCAGGAGGCAGAGACAGGAAGATTGCTGAGTTTGAGGCTTGCCAGGGCTACATAGTGAGCTCAGGGCCAGCCTGAACTACAAAGTGAGACCCTGTCTAAAAAAAAAAAAAAAAAAGGGGGGCCGGAGGGTTAGCTCAGTGGTTCCGGCACCTGCCTTGCAAGCGCAAGGTCCTGAGTTCGATCCCCGGTAACCACATACACTGCTGGGCATGGAGACTCACGCCCACCAGCAATCAATACCACATACCACAGTGCCGGGCGTGGTAGATCATGCCTGTAATCCCAGCACTTGGAGGCAGAGGCAGGAGGATTGCTGAGTTTGAGGCTTGCCTGGGCTACATAATGAGCTCAGAGCCAGCCTGAACTATAAAGCGAGAACCTGTCTCAAAAGGAAAAAAAAAAAAAAAAAGTAAGCAAACAAAACCGAACAACAGCAAACTTTGTATGCTCTTAACCATCAGTTTCAACCTAGGTTTCTCCATAGCATTCCTAACATGGTCTACATTCTAACTTCCCTTTTCACTCGGACCTCATTTGACCCTAGAGTCACTCAGTAAACTCTTGGGAGTATTGCTGAGAGTTCCCAGCCTATTCTAAATTCATTCTAGATGCTCCAATCTTGCTCCTTCTTCTGTACAAGGAGTCTCACTGCCAGTACAACCTGTCTGAGGCTCACTTTTTATGGTACTTTCAGCATCAGTTCATGCTTGATCTCTGAAGATATGTTTCCTGGTCACCATGTTATCTCTCCCAGCCCTGACATCAGAACAAAGTACCTACACTAATGTTCCCTTAATTCCTCCAAAGATGGGAACCCACAGTGCTATTGTAATAGCTTTTATTGTTGAGTTCACTTCATTCTTTTGACTCTGAATTTATCATGATTAACTTTTTGTGTTTTTTAAAACCTATAACATTGCTTGGCACAGAGTATATGTTGAAAATATTTGTGGAATTCATATAGAGATGGGCAGCTGGAAGTTCAGAATCAGTATATATGGGGCCTTCTCATCTAATCTGACATGCTCTCTCTCTTTGACAGCTGAATTTTAGGAGAGATAACATAATGAAGTCCACATGCAATCACAGGTTAAATATTTCATTTGTGAATTCGCATCAGTTCCTGTTTTCCACTATGTGAAATGCAATCTTTTGACCAAATCCATCACTTCAGCATAGATGGATCAAGTGTGTGCATGTTGTGACTGGTGGTTCCTCTCAGTGATGATAGATCAGTCTGACTTACACACTGCCATTTCCCGACATGATTTACTGTTCACAACAGAGACCACAAGGGGAGATGGACGAGAGTTTGGGGACCACCTGCTCCACATGAGAAATGCAGTATCATTTTCAGCTCTTACAAAATCACCTCATCAGGAGGATTTGGAAGCCAGTCAATAGGCAAACAAATATTTCAGGCAAACTAAACATCAACAAATTATGGGTTTCAGATAAAGCTAGTTGATTCATATTGCTTCATTTAATACTGCTAGAACTGTGTTGGGGATTGTGGTATTGCTAAAAGTCTGCTATGTATTGAAGCAAACCCACAAAAATGAATACTATTTTGTAAAACAGTAACATTAAGCCAGATATCATTCTATATACAAAAGTGATGTATCTCAAGACTCAAGATTATGACTGGAAACAGAATACATACTAAAAGCTCTGAATACAAGCTATGAACGACAATGTGTCATCTATTCATAAACATATAAGAAAACATAAGAAGAAAACATTTAGCAAACATTAGAAGGAACCATTCATAGCATTAAGAACTTTTAATGTGAACCAGAATATTGTTGAATAGAATTCTATGTGTCTATTTTAGGTGGGTATAGAGGACAAAGATGTCTTCCTAAAAGCTCATGGAACTTTCTAAAAATGAAGACAGCATTTCTGCACAAGAAACTGGAAATTCCGGTAGTTATAACATGGATTCATTATTCTTTAATAAATTTCAAAGTTTATTAAAGATTATAGGAAACAAAGATAACAGAATAAAAATGTTTCTGCCCTGTTCTTTGAAACAAAGTTAAAACCAAAACAGGAAAAAAAAACCCACAAAAAACAGCAATGAAAAATCTAGAGTCACTACAGAGCTGTGGATTTATATATAGTTCAAATGAGCAAAATAGGAGGTTTGTGTCTCCATGTGTAAAGGAATGTGAAGAATTATCTAAAGGTAAACTTCACTCTCTGAAATATCAAGTCAGGGAGCTTGTCACTGAAAGAGCAAGGACTCAGGTGCCTTGTAAGATGTTGATCTATTGTCCAGGGTGGAATGAGAAACATGTAGCCAAGTAAATTGTCTACATACTATTTTTACAAAAAGTAAACAACCAACCCCCAATAAAATATCAAAAACAAAACAAGGAAAAGAAGCCAATCAGCCTTGGTTGTGTAAGAGAAAATTTTGGCAAGCAATATTTCAGTAGGTTATTAGACATGCAAAAGTAGTATAACTTCCAAATCTCTAGAGAGAATCTAGGGGCATATTTCTATATTTGATGTCAAAAATTCATCATGCCCTACTGAAGAAGAAAAATTCTAGGAGAATTTTTTTGGTAGAATTTTAAGTGACAATTTTGAATGTAAACTACCTGACTATCCAACTTATTCCTCTGCTTATTCCTTTCTAATATCTTTTAATATATAGTTGACTTTGGAAGAAAAAGGGAAAATACATATATTAAATATATATGCAAGATCCTTACCAGAAAATTGAAAAGTAAAATGTATGCTTTTCAAATTCTGAGACTAAAATGTATACACAAGCAGATATACACAGTCTAGAAAAATAAATGTCATTAAACTATTAAGAATACAAAATGAAGTAAAATGTCAGAGCTAATTCTCATATCATTGAATAAAAGTAGGATAAAACAACTCATTAAAAATAAAAGACCCTTAATTTGGATGACAATGTAAGGCAAGTGCTATTAATTGAAATCATCAAAAGTGAAATAAAGGCTGAGAGTAAAATATAAGTAAACAAATTCAGCAAGCAAAGTGATTTTATTATAATTATATAAGGCTGCATTTAAAGGAAAATATTAAACTACTAAATAAGAAATAATTAGTAATGAAAAGATTTAAATCCACAATTAAAGTTTGTTATGAATTTTATTTACATAACAGTATCAAAACTAAAAATGCCAGATTTTCAGCAAATATAGCATGGAGGCAGAAACATAATAGCAGCTTTTGACAGTTGTATTAGATAAATATTCAGTCAGTAATGTTCACAGGGAAACAACAGTTGAAATAATTATCTTGATAAATATCAAAATTTCTACCTAAAATTAGAATGAGTTTTTCTTTTCACTTGCTATTTATATTGTCAAATTGGATTAAGAGACATCTGTGGGGGTGACGATTATTAATTAATTCTCTGGTACAGCTAAGTGTGCTGTTAGTAGATGGACCCAACTGGAGATGGGTGACTAGGGAAGTGCCTTTAGAGGTGTATGTCTTGCTCTTGTTTTTCCTCCACACTATGCTTCTTAGGATGCCATGGAGAGTGAATCTCTCCTCCACTGTGCCTTTCCATCATTATGTATTTGGGGTGGAGTCAGCTAACCATGGACCGAACTCCCTCAAACCATACACTAAATGCCTATATTCCTTTAAACTGTGTGTTAAATACTTTGTCTCAGCAATAGGAAAAGTGATCAACACATTACTGAAAATTATATATTGACTGTGTTTCATTTTTACAAAGAAAACAAAAAATTCTTCCTATTTCTCAATGCACACATTGTGGGCATCATTTACACCTTTAATTTCTCACACTAGAGAAACAGTGTAGTACTTATACATCTGTATTCTATTTAGTTTACTTTTTAATATGTCCTCAAGACACATCCATTTTAGTATAAGTGTCTCTAATTTGTCGTTCTTTATGGCTAAGTAATACTCCATTTTATATTTAAAAAACCCACACATCTTTATCCAGGCTTTAGTTGATGGGAATTTAGTAGCTATTATACAATCATATTATCAACCCTTTGTATAGAACAAGAAAACAATATCAATTGATAGAATAGCAAATTTAAGCTACAGGGGAATTAAAATACATATATAAAACAAAAATTGGGAGAACAATAAAAATCATGTTGTAGGAATAATAATTATAAAGCTCTATAACTATAAGATATAGTAAAAGAGGTATAGTTCCCATGATTAAAGTTATTATACTAAATAATCAAATTACTGAAATTCTAAATAAGTGATGTAAATATTTAGTGTATGAAGGAAATAAGGTCCAGTGAAAGCACTACTAAATAAAACATAAAAATAAATAAATGATTATACAGTTTAAGACAATAAGGTATGAATATGACTAATCCCCATTCACTATATGTATAGAATAATATGTAAAACAGTTATTTCCTTGATATAAAAACTCAGTTATAAAATATAGTTATTTATTAATGAATTGATTATGGATAAATAAGTAATTAAGATATTAAACCCAAATTGAAAATAGATATGCAGTAACAAATTTATAGAACTAAGAAATAAACTTCTAAATACTACACAGTGCAAAATAAGTAATTTTCTGAGAAATTGTAAATTATCAAATTTTATGTCAGAGAATTTAGAAAATACAAAGAGTTGATAACATTAAATGATAAGAGTTGTAATAGCATGATTTACTTAAAAACCATCAAGGAAGACGACTTTCCAAATAAAATTTTCAAAAGCACTGAGGCAGATGGAAATCTCTTAGAAGGGAAAAAGCTAGACAGAGAAACAGAAGCAAAAGTGAAGGTAAGAGACAAAGAAGCTTCCAGTTTCCTTCTATGAAACCACCATAACCTGATGGAGGGTCTGACCAATGGTGCACACACACACACATGCACACGCACATGCACACACACAAGTGCACACATAAAAATGCTACCAACAATCAGCACAGGAATAATGTTGCAAAAATCCTGAAAACTGCAATGGCAAATAGAATTCAAAAGAACCTTGTGGGCCGGTTTAGCTCAGTGGTTCCGGCACCTGCCTCGCAAGAACAAGGTCCTAGTTTCGATCCCCAGTAACCACATACAATGCTGGGTATGGTGACTCATGCCCAGCCATTAGTACCACATACCACAATGCCGGGCATGGTAGCTCAAGCCTGTAATCCCAGCACTTGGGAGGCAGAGACAGGAGGATTGCTCAGTTCAAGGCTTACTTAGGCTACATAGTGAGCTCAGGGCCATCCTGAACTACAAAGCAAGACCCTGTCTCACAAAAACAAAAGAACCTTGCAAAAATTATATATCATGAAAAATGATTTTCCCAGAGAATACACGAATTGCTCAATAATGGGAAATCTTTTTTTTTTTTTTTGAGACAGGGTCTCGCTTTGTAGTTCAGGCTGGCTCTGATCTCACTATGTAGCCCAGGCAAGCCTCGAACTCAGCAATCCTCCTGCCTCTGCCTCCCGAGTGCTGGGATTACAGGCATGAGCCACCACGCCCGGCAATAATGGGAAATCTTTAAAACAAATTTAGGGTATAAAATAAAATAAACACTACCTAAATTTACAGATTCTGAAAAATGTCATAAACCTCACTTTCTTCTAAAATTTACTCTTAAAAATATAATAAAATATGAGTAGGTATATAAAGTATTTCTTCAGCTCACACATAATGTAAGTCACAAACATACATCAACATTGTTTCTACAGATGAATAAAAAATACCATTAAATTCAAGACATGAACAAAATAATCATAAAGCAATAGGTGAGTGAATCCATATATCTAAGACCTATATGATACATTGACTTATGTAGCAAAAATTGGCAAAATTCTACACATATCTGTTCTCAAAACTCTCAACCAAATATCATAATTAATGGTGAATGACTGAAGACTTTTCCCCTGAGACTGACAAACATAGTGATAACCTTTCTCATTTTACCATTGTTATCCAACATAGTACTAGAACTTCTAATGGCTGCTGTGAGACAAGGAATATACCAGGAATATTGAAAAAGGAACAAAAACTATCCTTATTTGCATGATTATCTCTGTGGAAAATCACAAGGAATGTACAATCAAACAAAACTCTCTAAAATTTACACATGAGTTTAGTCAGACCTGGTATATATAGTCAACATAAAAGTGAATTTCTTTAAATATTTTAACCATAAACAGGTAGAAATGAAAAATCAAATAGCTTAAAACATTAGCCAGACTGGAGAGTTGACTCTTGATACAAATAACAACTTATAGTTCAAAAAAAGTATCTCAGAGTGGAAGAGATTACATATGATATTGTATTATTTAGAACACACTTTGGATTGATAAAATTATACAAAAAGAGACTCACTTTGTTATTTTCAAGGATTCCAGAAAGGTAGAGATGGGGAAAGAACTGCTGTGAGAGGACAGCAGGAATATTCATGTGATAAAACCTCTCTTTACTTTATAGTGGTGGTCACAGGAGTGGCTCATGGTTTTAGGAATTCAGTCCATGGCCAACTGATTCCAAGGCAGAAATATCTGCTAGAGGGCATGAAGGTGGGAAGCATGCCAGGGCAACTGTGGCAAAAAAATACCAGACACAATAACCAAGGTCATGTTTCCACAGCCCATCCACAGTGATCCAGAAATGTGCCTTATTAATACCTTTAATGGCTTTCAAGCCAATTAACTTGACCTAATTACCTTACAGGCCATACAGATAACATTTGAATAAAGTGGATAAATTGTATTTTCCTGGTTGTGATACAGTATGGTTATGCAATGTTTTAATCACTTTCCTGGTCTCTGGAAGAAAATACTAGAATATAAAAATATTTACAGATCACTAAAAAATAGTTATAATTTATAGCTATAAGAATCAAAGGATGTGAAAATAAATAGCATTGACAGGCATAAGGATGAAAGCATTTTCCAACTGTTGGTGAGAATAAAAATGATATTTCATTTGAAAGAGATTGAACAATAACTAGCAAAATTAAAAATCCACTTTTGAAAAATCAAATTCTTTATTGGTATATTTTATATACACATCATGATCACACTCAACACTGAGAATTTGTAGCAGTATATGACACAACTTCTCATTTTTTTTTCTCTTTCCCCTATCCATCCTACAACTCCACACCCACCTATGCTTAGTTTTATTCATTGGCACCAAGTTTTTTCTTTCTCCTCGCTACTTACCCCTACCCTCTTCCCTTTGAATATTTTCTATTTCATAATATCTATCATACAGTCTAGAACTCATTTGTGTCTTCAGATTCTCAGACCAGAGAAAAGATATAGTATTTACACATCTGTGTAAAAATCCACTTTTTCCATGTTTTAAATGTATATACCTTAAGATCACATTCAACATTGGGAAATTTGTACCAGTATATAACACGAGCTAATTCTCATTTTTACCTATATCCCTCTCCACCCACAACCTTCCACCCCCTCTATACATATGCTTTCTTTTTCTTTCTTTTTCAAATCATATTTATTGTCCCCCCCATTACTTTCCCTTACCCTTTTCCCTTAGAATATTTCCTATTTGACAAGAGTTCTGTAAGTACGACAGATTTTGTGAAATATGAAACAAAAGTCCACTTTTTGATGGCTAAAAATTTCACTTCTAGCATTTGTTTAATATGCACAGAAGCCCATAAAGGAAGCATGTTATATATAAGAATCTTATATCATAAGGAAGAAGTAGACATTTTGTAAGTGTTCACTTAATACCAATGATTCAATAAACTTCAGCATAATATGTAAGAAAATGTGATATTTGAGGAAATGAGGTAGCTCTCTTTCCTTTCATGGAGTTATACTCAAATTGCTATGTAAAGAGAAAAATAACGAAGTCATAATTAGTATATGTGACAATCTTCAGTTTTATAGAATTAATATATATACACACATCTAGATAATCATACACACACACAAACACACACACACACACTTGGTTGGGCATGTTTCTAGAGAGTTCAAAAGACACTCAACAGTGACAGCTGGGGTCTCAGTTTGGAGAGTTGCTTCTGTTCTCTAAAGCCCATGTCCTTCATGAGATGTGTTTGTGAAGCCTCATATTTGCTTAGTGCATTAGAGTGGCTAATTAAACATTTGTTGAGTTAAACTGAGCAATATTTCTGTTACTGATCCTCAAGGAATAACTCAACGTTGCAATAGTTAACCAAGTATACTTGTGAAAAGCACTACTCTTTTAGCAAAACTATTCTAACAGATAATAAATGATATTATTCACTCTCTAAAGACTTTCCAGATTATGCAAAGTATTGTAAAGTTTACATATTTCGATTATACCCTGCAATTAACTTATTGGAATCTCTACAACAGTTGGGCTTCTGGTATAAATGCTAATGCTTATGTGTTTTACTGCTTTTTTCCCATTTGGTTTCCAGCTGTCTTCTATAATATCTCCCCCCTGTGGGCCAGTTCTTCCCTGGACACTTAACATTAATAACCTGCCATACGCTCTTCCTATATTGTGATTTGTTATTTTTCTTCTTGCTTTCTTTATATTAATAAAATTATAATTTTAGAAAAGATATTTAAGTGTGTTCTCTGTGTCTTTCAAATTTGCTTTAAAATCTATTTAAAAAGTGGAGTTTTTTTCTCCCTACTCCTATCCACCTACTTTTTACCCAGAACAATTCCTTCCCCAGCCCAAGAATTATTGGCTCAGGCCAGCAGTTTGTCATAAGATATTCTACATGACATCTATGCTTTGTCCTAGCTCCTCTATTTCCTGTAGAGTCTTAAAGATCTTTTTTTAATATCCTTATTCTCAAATCCATCAATTTCCGTGTTAGGAGAGAAGCCTTTGCAATTACTCTATGTAATACTTTTCTGACTTCTTTTTTAAGGACTTCATCCTGTATTCTTCATTTAATGTATTCTTTTGAAGAGTTAGTCTTTTCTTTTTTCTTTCTTTCCCCCCTCAGGCTCTTTAACAGAAATGGTGAGGACCTGCTGCCTGGCTATGGACTGAGTTCTTCAGTTTATGGCACTGGCAGGCTTCGGTACGAATTCTCCATGACCTCTGACTTGGCTCTCTGGAAGAGCCTTCCATTTTCCTCTTCGTTTACATCTAGGGCAAACAGAGAGGAGTATCTTTCCTAAAAATCACACTGATGTTGGAAACCATTTCCTGTGGATGTGGGTTCCTGATCCCATAGATTGTTTATCAACAGCATGTCATTCCCCTCAAAATGTGGCAAGCTTTCATCAGAATTGCTTCTCAGTCATTTCCAAATGTGCATAAACAGATCCAAATATGGAAAAATGAAGTTTTTAAGCTTGAGGACACTGGCCTTTTATTTATAGATCTCTCTGCTCTGTCCATCTGAACAATTTTCTGCTTGCTGTCCGCTGCACTGAGGATATCTGAAGTAATGCACTACCTTGCCAACAGCCTAACTACTTTTGCATGGAATGGCACCAATCATATTTATTGCTCAGACTAGAATTCTCAGCCACTTCTCTTAACTGCTTCAGTTTGAGGAATAAGCATTTGGCCTTTTCAACCCTGAAAGTTTTCAAATTACCAGGCTCTCATTCAACTGAGATTGCAGGGTGTAGGAAAGAATGCTTCTCTTAGAAACAATATATATCTCTCCACTTCAGGTCTCAGCCTGGACTGCTGGTTTCATCTTGAATTCATCACTTTTGTCAGGATTTCGTTGACAACTCAAACCAATATCTTGTATATATTTTACCAGTTGTTCTAATACCAGATAGAAACTTTATCAGCATATGGATCACCTTCCAATGTATATGAGGTAATGATTTGAGTAAGTATTTTATGTGTACCAAGAAGACTCATGTTTTCATTGGGTGAATCACTATGAGCCTAACCAGCTCTTCCTCCTCTCCAATCCCAAATTTTAGATTTTGTTTAGGAGCACACACTTCTAAGAACTAAATCATTTGGATTAAACTTTGGTTATTTATAATCAGAAAAATAAATAATAGTGGAAATGAAACTTGCTTAATGAAAACAGTTAATTCCTCTTTCCTGTGAAATAAAAAGGTCACCCAAAGGTGCTCTGATGGCACCTGGTGACCCAGTTAGGTTTTTGTTGTTGTGTTTGCTAGTCCATATTCACCATGAGGATTTCTTTTCTGAGTTTATCTGCAGCCTGAAACTGGCATGATCATTCTATTATTTAGTGGGTAGTAAGAAATGACAGAAGGAATGAAATAATGTTTTTTCCCCCTTGAATCCCTTGGTTCCTGTTAAGCAGCCTTTTACAGAAAATAATCATAAAATATTGATTTTGCATGTTCTTGCTGGAACCTGGACATATAATCTCATTTTGTTAGAGGGGGTTATAGAAAGTATAGCACTGCATTTGTTAATTGACCACAGTTAGGGAAGGAGATCATAGGTACCGGACTGTACAATTAACAGTTTCTATCAGAGAAGTAAATTTATTCTTTGACTTGAGACTTTTATTTTTATTTTTTCCCACACATTTGGTTGAGCTTTGACATCATGAAAGGACAGAAAATACTCTTTCTTATCATCCTTAGAGTACAATTTAAATCATTGTTTATTATAATAACAGTTTAGTCATCTTCTATATATATATGCCACATTCCCAAACTTTGCAAAAAGTAATTGAGTCATTACTCTTACTAAAAAGGCAGAATCTTTCCCTTTATATTGCTCAACAATATTTCTTTTCCATAGAGCGTGTTGATCTGTTGGCTCATTTCCTTTGTAAGGACACTGCAAGCTGTCACTCTGCTCCTCCAAATAGATTTCCAAAAGATGGATATTATCTTACAGACCAATTAATTTAATATTATTTTTCAAACAAAGGTGTTCAGGTTTAGAGAAAATATCTTGTTACCCATGTCACATATCAGAGAATTAATAAATAATCTTTAAACTTATGTGTGTGGTTTTGTTTTAAATTAAATGTATTTACGTTTTGTTATTTTCATCTCCTACAACCACAAAACAGAAACAGAATCCTTATCTACTTTTTTAAGTTATGTAATCAGTCTTCTTCCAACATTTTCATTATAAGCAGAAGTCATGACCCAGAATAATATTTCCTTTTCAAATCTCCCTTATGGATGGGAATGGAGTTCAGTATATTCATAAATCTGATATTTCCTCTCACTGAGGAAATCACACATTTGATCATATATCTTCCTCCTTAAATCTCATATATCTTTGATCATTTACATTTATGTGATTGGCAATCCTTCATCTTTTTTCCATTTGGCCACTGCAAAAAGCTCTGAAACAATTTCCCATCTACGCAAAAATAATTTCATCTCACTTCCTTCTTCAAATACAAATCTCTTCCTTTCCCCTGTCCACTGTGTTTGTAGATTAAGTCAGCAGAATTTATAGGCTATTTTTGACATTCAGGTTGCCAAGAAACCTATCTCTGACTTAAGGTGGGAGCACGGAGCACGAACAGCATGAAATAGCATTAAAACTTGTATTTTTGTAAGATCCCAGGAATTCTTTTCAATTCCCGGGTCACATCCTTCCAAGATTTTTCTATTGCTTCTCTTCATCGCCAGAATCAAGCATGCAGTAAACAGACATAAGTTGTGCCTGTATTTTTTTGTTTGTGTTTCATTGTGCTGAACTTTAAACTCTTTGCCGCTTTCTCTTCTTTTCTTTAGTGTCTCATTTACAGTAGACAAATAAGGTCTGGTGGTTGCTTTACTGGGAGAAGGGAACTTTGGGTTTAGAATTTACCGGGCAATTCAGATTCAGCACTTTCATGGTCATAGGCTACACATTTGGTACTATACTATTGAAGTCTAGTTCTTTTTTATTTTTTTCCACATTGAATTCTACATTTAAAAGTCCACATTAAATTGTGTATGACTTTTCAATTTCACTTTTTCACTCATCTTTGGGAGGGTGTGCTTGCCCTTAGACTTCCATGCCCACTTTATTTATTTTTCCTTTCCAAAGCCCTTTCCACTTCCTCCTTCTCTTAGAAACAGCCCTGCGCTCTTCTCAATGCCCTGAAATGGAGATAGTCATGAATACAGAACCTAGGAGAATATCAGCACTTGATAAATGGAAGTTTCTCTTATCTTTATTAAATGAGCTTCACTATTTTGCTTCCTGGCTGGTATGACTGGAACAAAATGAGTTAACCTAATTGTAAGATATTGACATGGCTAGTTAAATGCCATTCCGCAAATTATTATTTTAGCAAGGCAAAATAAATTGATTGAAAGACTCCCTCATTGACTTAGACTAAATAAATAACATGAGTTTATTCTTGCAAAGGACATGTCAGTTATAGAATTCTACTTCCTTTTAGTTTTCACAGTGTAAAAATGACACAGAAAAAGAAGAAAAGAGTTTCTAATGAGATGCACTTGACTTAAAGCTATAGCACTACCGACAACTACTCCGTAGCAGTGGATAATCCCTGTGAACTCTTTGTAATTCAGTTTCTTTAGGTATGAATGGGGAATATCACAACTATCTCATGGAGGTGATGTGAAAATTAAATTGGAATACCAATAACCTGCCTGTTTGGCGGGTGCTAAAGTGCTAGACAAGTTAATGCCCTTCCTCTTTTTCTGTGTCACTTGCCAAATCCTCTATCATTGCCTCTTGGGCTATGCTTCCAGAATAGCATCCATCCATTTACACATATATCCATCTACATATGCATATATATTCATATAATTTTTATTTCCTGTGTCTACTCAGGCCTTATTAGTTATTTTATTATGTTGCTAAGAGTTTACAAGTGTAATCATATTCATTTCCATCTCCTTCAAGAAGCCTTCAAAAAGATGGTAATAAACGGGGCATTTGTATAAAAAAAGAAATGAAGCTTTAAGCAGAGAGCAAGCCTGTTGCTGGATATACCTGATTTCTTGAAAGTGTGTGGTTTAGTGTGCCACTTCCTGGTGGTAGAAAATTGATAGGATTTTATTTTGAATAAGCTTTGAGGGGAAAAACCATATTTCTTCAGCATTTTCTCATCTTATCTATGTAAAATGGCAACTGATTTAGGTAAAAGCTCTTCAGGAACCAGCCCTGTAAACTTAGCTCTAATAAACTAAATGTCAATGTGATAAAAAAAAATCTTTACTACAGAAAGAAAAATTTACTTCATGCCAATTCTGAAAAATGTGGTTTGCAGCAGCTCTGAGAGACCTTTCAGTATCCTCTTGGGGTCCATTCATTCAGTTTTTGCATAGCACAAGTTCCCAGGGAGAGTTTGTGTGAAGTAACTACAGTATTTTTCTCAGTGGATGCTGGCAATGAGCATGAGAAAAGCTTGTGATCATTTTGCTTCAGGACGAGCCCTTTTCTTTGGAAGATCCAGGCTGCGCACATCTGAGGGAGAAGGGTTCCTGCTCCTGCCGCTCACAGGAAACGAGGATCCACGATCTAAGCTGACCATAGCAGAGCGATGGGCTGTTTCCAGCAAAGCGACATTTCACAGAGAGAACGCTCTACGCCTTTTACTCAGAGGTCACAACCGCACTCCGCGGGCACAGGGCTGGTAAGATGGATCTGAAGAGGAGCAAACACCGAGAAAAACACCCTCTTTGTTTGTGTTTGTGCTCAGGCTCCTTCCCAGGCCACCAGCTTCCCTCAGACTGTGCCTCGCCCCCTTGGCACTCACTCCTCTCTCGCCGTCTCCCCTCACATCACACTCACCTCTCAGTGAGTGGAACATTTCCTGCCCTGATTTGACCCTGGGCCTTCACGTGTTATTTCCTCTTTGAGAACTTTCTTTGACCTTTTCTTGTTTTTGTTTCACATGGGTAACTCTTAGCTATCCTTACCCATCGTCCCAGCTTCAGCACCTAGAGAAAGTACCAGCTCTCTAAACTCTTAGTTTGCTTCAGCTATTTAATGGTCAGGGGCTCCTTAGCGTTTCCAGAATCCGGTGAAAATGAACACGACATGGCCCTGGCTGTGGTGGGAGACCAACATCACTTTTTCGTGGTCGATGTGAAACATCCATCAAGTTTTCTGTCGGAATTGTTGCGGCCCAGCCCACCCCGCACTGGGAAGTCCCCCATTCCCATTCCCACCCCAGGCTGTATGGAAAGATGCCCTCTGGTGTGCATCCACAGGGTTTTCTTTGTGTCTACACACAGGGCTCCCTGGAGACCAGGACGGGACATACACCTCTGTCCTCAGAGATCTGATTGCCATTCTTTGGAGCAAGGTATCGCTGGGACAGGTGCTTCAGGGTCCAGAAAGTAGTTTGCTGATTACCCTGATGGGGAGTTCTCAGAGGTGGTGAGGGCCACGTCTGCAGATGAGCCGAGACTCCAAGCCTTTGGCATAATCTCAGCTGGTGCACTGGACTTTACTTGAAAAAAAGAAAGAGACACAAGATTAGATAGATAGATAGATAGATAGATAGATAGATAGATAGATAGATAGATAGATAGATAGATAGATAGATGATAGTTAGATCGATATTTTAACACAACAAACACAGGACTCCAGAAACAGAATATGGCCCTGTGTGACTTTACAGGCCAAGTGTTTATGAAGCTGGCTTTGTGTCTAACTGATCCTACTTTGTTTTCATTCTGATAAAATTCTCTTGTTTTCTCCACAAGGCTGGACTGAGAGTGACAGTTTTATGCCCAGAGCTGAATATGGATTCACCATGTTGCCTTTATGATGTAGTGAAGTCTTACAATTAAAAGCTCCCTTCCACCCATTTGTAGAATTTGGCATTAAAAGCTCTTTTGCTACAACACAATGTTTCCTCAACATGCACTTATTATCTAACTGTTTGAAGACCACCATATATGAGTTGTGCTTTTATACATTTAATCTTATAAACATACAGCAGCAAAATTGAGAAATTGGTTGTGTTCAACCAACTCTTGAAAAAAGTCCCTCTTTTGATTTACTTTTATAAAAGCTCACCATTCACCAGCTAAGTAGCTTGTGAACATTTTTGTACCTTTTTTATCTGTCAAAATGTGTAATTTTAAGGCACTTATGAATTTTTTAATCACGTGGAGTTTTAATGCTAACTCTCCTGGCTGGTGTGTGGTACCATAAGAAGTAGGTCGGTATTGAAATTGTAGCCCCATCTGCAACCCAACTTCCTTATTCATTGGTAAGATACTTCTGCCCAGAAAGTCACAGCAGGGGTCCCCCGTCCCTTTTATAGCTATTACTTATATGTACATTTATATATTCTATATATTTATAATGGAATTTGTAGCTTCATTGGAATAGCATATATCCTACCTGTGAAACTAGCTGTTGCCCTTGACTTTAGAACTGGGGAGGAAAATGAAATCCTTTAATTTCAATGAGCTTGGTAAGAAAGGAATAAAGGGCACCAATGACAGGGCCATCTCTCGCTTCTTTTTTAAATCTCTGGACCTATAGGGTAAAGCCTACTTTCTCCTCTAGGGGGCAGTGCTATATGCTCGGCGCAGTATCCACTTTCATGCGCAGGGAGCATTGTGAGCGCTCTCCGCTTCCATTCTATTACAATTGGCTGAATATTATACATCAAAAAGTAGAAAGAAAATGTTTAAGATTTTATGAATGCCAGCAAAATGATTAGAGCTCACAAAAGCTTTGAATTCTGAAGCTTGGCTTCTATCTTGTCCTTACATAAGCATCTTTGATCTTCTCTTCACCCAGCTTTTTAGATGACTTTAATGTGGTCTTATGATTGTTTTATTATTTTAGGAGAATTAGTCATGCCTTTTAAAAATAGAGATTATTTTTAAAGAAAAGTTTCCATTCCATTTCAGATCAGGGGATTTTTCAAGCTAGATGGAATTAGTGTGTGTGTGTGTGTGTGTGTGTGTGTGTGTGTGTGTTTTCCCCATGTGTTACAGCCGAGTGAAACTGAAAGACTTTATCCAGGTTCAGGCATATACACATATTTTCGCTACTCAGGAGGCTGAGGTAGGAAGTGTTTTGAATCTGAGGTTAATCTGGGCAATTAAAGAGGTCTTATCTCAAAAAATAAAATGAACTAAAAAAAAGTTGGTAAAACTAGGTACTACTTGTGAATGTTTCATGAAGTAACTACATGAATCTTGGAAAATCAGTTTGTGTGATATGGTCTTTCCTCTTTCTACAGTAATCTACTTGGTCATCTCTTTAGCATGAATAGAGCTAGTCAACTTAGAAGTGACTTGAAAACTGTTTCACCAAATCCGACTTTTAGGGTAAACTTTTAAAAGTATTCTTTATTAAGAAAATATTGTGCCAAGGGAAACCACCCTCCCTTCAGGGCATCTGTTTGCCTGGTAATTGCTATTCTTGCCAGTCCTTTCATGCCCACCAGCTGGTTGCCAAGGCTGCGTGAGGCTTTGCTGTGGAAAACCCTTCGATGTAATCTCTCAGGGTCACTCAGGACTCAGATACACAGGGGAGTCTTTACTTCTCAACACGGGCCTTCCAATGATGCAGGTTTGTTATTATGACTCTACTAACACTTACTACTTGTCGCATTTGATGAATCATTTTTTGAGCACTTTCTTTAAAATACACAGTGTTCTAAGGAATCGAGATACCATACCAGACACCAGATCTTTCTTTGTTGAGGGGAAAGAGACACTAAGTGACATTTTAGCACAGTAACAGAAAGTCAGAAATAGTTTCTGTTTGTAATGCAGGCAATTGGGCTTCACTTTTTTTATTGTTCTTCTTGTAGCCATAAGCACAATCCAGGGTTTTCACTCCATTCTTGCCTTTCCTTTGGCTACACATGAGTGATGCAGTCCCACCTGTGCCAGATGCTGTCCCATCTGTAATGGTTTCTGTCATGTTTTTCCCTGTGTCTTTGATCATGTTATTTGAATCCATTTCTCCTCATGTACTTGGCATGAAAACAAATCCATTCAAGGTTCTGAAAAGTCCTACTGCAAACAACTTTCTTTAACTGAAGAAAGGATTTCCAAACTTATCTGACCACACACAGTCCCCCTAAACTCCAATATCATACTTGATTCTTATTGTCAGAATTTGGAAACTGATATGTTAAACAATACTCTAAATGCATATGCATTTATTTCTTATCATTCTCTTTCAAAGACTAGGCTTTTGTAAAAAGGTTGCAACAAGTGTATTTTCCCCTTAGGATTATTATCAGATTTTTAAAAAATCGTATGGCTAAAATGTAAGTAGTAGATTGTTTTCATTACTGAAAGATAGCACATACAAAGAACCATTTTTCTTTTAAGGTTAACACATTTATTTAAAATAAATTGAGAATAGAATTAAATCAGTAGTCATTATAACATGACAGTATTCTGAGGATTTGAAAGAAAAAAGGTTAATTGTACAACTAAGGTACTAAAATGATAACAGCTATAGCGATACAGTTAGGTGAATCTAATCATTTTTCTAAAGTTTTTGAAAGTCCCATCTTGAGATAAAATATCTCTCTTTGGCACATAAAGTCCGTATACAATAGTAAGACACGAGTTGTAGTCTTGAATTTGTGCATTTATTCCACTTTATTTTTCATTCATTCACTTTTTAAATTTAAATATGAATGCTTTCATAAAAACTCTAAATTTTTTTTTTCTGGTTAGAACTGCCAGCCTAGTTGCTTTTAATGTTGTTAATCAGTTTTATGCAGTTACTTTTTGGTATGGGGCTTTGTTAGGAAGTTACTGGAGAGATATGGACCTGCTATCTAGGTAGATGAGAATATGTTTCGTAAAGGCTGGACCCATGATCTTGTCTGTCACTTTCCTGGTCTTTATCTCAGCCTACCGTCTGCTGGAGTCTGCCCTCTGTGGGTTCTTTCTCCTTTTCACTGTTTTGTTCTCCCCGGGCGATATACCTTTTCACTTCTTTAAAAAAAATTTCTCTATAAGTTACCTACAAGATGTATATGTCCAAGCAAAATGTTTCCCTGGAGTTTGAGGTCCAAATGTCCAACTGGACATGCCCCTTTCTGTGCCACAATCATCTCAATTGCAACACATTGAAACAGAACCCTTCACCTTTTACAATAACCCACCTTGACACTGAGTAAATAACGCAGACCAAGCTTTTTTCATTTTAGTTTTTATAGACCTCTCTTCCGATATCTAGGGTATTTTATGCTTCTTATCTGTGCAGTGATGATTTCTATTATAACTTGACATTTTCAAGAGCAGATTTTTTTAAAAAAATCTTTTTATCCTTGCCTGTGTATTTTATCCTTGGAGAACAGCATATAGTTTGGCATGTAGAAAGTTCTTGAAACACATGTATGCTGATTGGGTGAATTCCAGGGAAAAAATGAAAACACATGATGTGTTGTTGGGGAAATATGTACTGGTGAGGTACACAAAGCTGCAGAGGTACACAAAGCTTCAGAGACATGCCTTTGGGGGGAAAGGCAGGTCTCAGTCACACTCTAAGAGTGTGTGAGTGTGAGGGTGACTATTACAGAGCTCATATTAGACTGGCATAGCGATTTCACCTGTACTAACATCTTCCCCTACTATAGTGCAAACCCTGTCTCTCTTTTATTACTAGGCCTGATCTTAGTAATAAAATGCTACCATATTTGTCTACCTGTGTTCCCTGGTTTTTTGACCAAAAAGAAAAAAAAAAGAAAAAAGAAAGTAAACTTCTCGCAAATACTGTTAAATAAATAAATATTCTGGATTAAGTTAATCAAATATTTTGAGCTTTAATTTCTAGTCTACAACATAGGGATCCTAGTAATTAGCTTCATGCTTATTTAAACGAGCAAGTGTACATAAAGCAATAACCACAACGCTTGAACAGATCTTAACATAAAGATCTGTCACTTTAAAACCAGAGTTTTTTTCAAAGTCTGGAAGTGAGAAGGAGGAAGGAAGGAAGCACAAGGTGCTCTGAGAGCCCATGCACTCTCCTGGGCTCACTGGTGGCTGCTCAGTCCTGTGAAGGAGATAGGTACTTTATAAGAAGCAGAAAGGTGTTTTATGAAATAAAACATTCTCAATAGTTTAAAATAGTATTGAAGGGAAAGTTCTAGCATGAGTCTAATGGGCAAGTTCTTTTCACTGCATCGAGTAGAAGTGAAGTGCCCTCCGTGTTGCTTTGGACCACAAGGAGTCAGGTAGGACAAGGCACGGTCTCTTGTTCAGGGCACTGGTTATGCTGATGGAGCAGAGGCCAGGACAGCTACAACTAAGAGCTTTTCCAAGGACTAGAAACAAAAAAAAAATATTTTTTAAAATGTCTTTTATACCAATCACAACTTGCTATGCAATACTCCTATGCTTCTAAGACTGTCTCTGTCCTTTCAAATGTACACATATGTGTTCTATATATTGATTTATTATTAATCACTGGAAGGAAATGGTGAAGTTGTTTGGTAGTAGCTTCAGTAGGCAAAATCTCTTTGGCCATCTGTGGAAAAAAGTCAGCATGTGACTCCTCATATAGGAGCATTTTAGTTCCTTTTCCTTGCATAAAAAAGACTCCATATTTTTTGTGGCTCGTGATAGATTGATGTAAAATAGTTTCTGTTTTGTCCCTTTGTCTTTTCTTTCCACCTCAAACTTTCTCTCAGGTCTTTTGAGCTTTTGTTTTTTATTTCATTCTTTTACATTAATGGGTTTGGCAGAGCAGCTTGGAGAGCTTAGGGAAAAGAGCACCAAGCTATTTAAATATTAGTGCAGCGAGGGAGATGATCCAGTTAAATTCCCTCTCAAAGACGATAGAAATGTCATATTCACAGTGTCTGAAGGAAAGCTTTAGGGGAGTTTGATTGCATTACCTTTCTTCACACACATACAAAATCCTTAACCCTATCTAACAGACCAGGTTAAACTGTATGATGGACTAGTCCTGTTAGCATATGAAACAGTGTCATTTTTGTAGACTTTGCAGTCTGCAAGCCCATGACCCGCAAGAGATTTTCTTGGATGATTTTGTGGATAAGGACTTAACCACCCACTAGGCTGAACCCAGAAATAACATCTTCTTTACTGATTCTGAGAGGAGACTTAAGTTCATGTGGTAAAAACCACTTTGTGTGTCTGTGGAATAAGGACAAATGAAGAGTTTTTTTGGTAATTAAAACCTCAAACAAGACATACAACATTCTCCTATGGGATAAAATTAGTTACTAAAATATTTAATCTTTAGAAATACTTGTATATGCTCTTTATCATTTTAATGTAGTTTGAAAATAAGAAGTGGTTTTGGGTAGCGTAAATGTAAACTTATGTTGACTTTGCAATCAATAAGAATTCATCAGCAGTCACAGAAATCAAGTGAAATGCATAATGTGATATAGACATGGTCTGCATTATATTTAAGAATGAAACCAAGTATTCTTATTCCTGGCTGAGCTTCAAAAAAACTAAAACAAACTGTAAGCTCTGAATGCAAAATCAATTTTTCATCATCTCCTTCCATTTATAATCCCACAATACATGACAATTTAGGTTAGTGCTCCCAAGCCCCAGCTTTTCAAGGTTTCTGTCACTGAACAAAGAAGGTTTTCCTGAAGGCTATTGAATGGCAGCTTGACTGTAGACATGGGTAAGTCACTTAAATTTCTTGTGCCATGGCTTGTTGATCAGCAATATTGGGAATCTAATCATCACCTCACTTTATAAGCAGATAGGAGAAGATAATGAACATAGATTGTTGAGAATGATGCCTACTATGTAGTAAGACCTTTGTAAATATCTCTTAAAATTATTGGTGTTTCTATTGTTGCTACACTCATCATTAATGGTAATAATATATGGTTTTATAATTGAATGCTGGCAAATACTGTGTGTTTATGAATGCTGAACGAATTAACAGGTGTATCTAAGTTACATTTCTGAGCATACTTTTCCCTTCTTTGAATAAAAAAAAAAAAAAACTCCTATTGCAAGGTAGGATAACAAAGCATTCTTTTTTTTTTTTTTTTTTTTTTGAGACAGGGTCTCACTTTGTAGTTCAGGCTGGCTCTGAGCTTACTATGTAGCTCAGGCAAGCCTAGAACTCAGCAATCCTCCTGTCTCTGCCTCCCGAGTGCTGGGATTACAGGTGTGAGCCACCACTCCCAGCAATGTGGTATGTGGTATTGATTGCTGATTGCCGGTGGGTGTGAGTCTCCACGCCCAGCATTGTATGTGGTCACCGGGGATTGAACTCAGGACCCTGTGCTTGCGAGGCAGGTGCCGGAACCACTGAGCTAAATCTCCGGCCCAACAAAGCATTCTTGTTCAGCATATGTGAGATAAATACTTCAGCTGTTTCTACCTGTATTTTAGCTTGAGCTAGTGAGAGAAGAGGCTGCCAATTCTAGAAGCTTTCTCCTCACAGTGACCCAAAGGCTAAAGTGTTTAGGGTATAACAGATCATCCTGCCACAATGCCTTTAGAAAAAGTTGGCCTGGAGCATTCTTCTGCTCCTGGATATTGTATCACTTAAGATGGTTTTGTAACAAGTAAAAGAAAGTCAAACTTGAATTGGCTAAATCTACAAAAATATTGTTCTTCTACTTGGAAGTCTGTAAAAGACATTATTATAGGGTTGGTTTCTGAACTTCTTTCTTCTGAATTGTTTTACCTCTGCTCACCTCTGATTTCTGAATTCACCCTAAGGTGGGTGGTCAGTTTCTGACTTCACAACTGCATGTAACAAAATCTAGAAGATAGTATCTCTTCCTGTGTTCCTGATTAGTATTTAGGAAATGTTTCTTAGAATCTACTTGCCCTCAAAGTTCTACTTGTATTTGATTGGTCTGAACAAGGTTACATGTTTATTCCTTCAGCCAGTTACTTTGTTTAGGTGTGAGATCTTGAGAAATTACCCTTATTGTCTTAAAACTTTGAGGGAGCTGCAGTCAGTCTCCAGTTGTTTGGCTATGTAGATTGGACATTAAGCAAATCTTCCACAATATCCAACTACAAATGCCTAGACATTTTCCACATCATGACACTTTAGTAATGAAAGCAGATCTCTGTCTCGAGAAAGGAAACTTCTTTCTACTAATGGAATTTTTTTTTTTCCAACAAGATCCCAGGGAAATTTTCTGATTCTGGTCTACCTTGATCTAAAATGAATACACATCTTAGATTTAACAACCTGATGAAGTTGATTTTGAGCAGTATTGTTGGCATTATTTGAGTCATGTTTTACATCCACTCTGAAACACTTGTTTAGCTATTACAAGATATCAAAATATCTCTGCCTTTAAATTTGCTGATTCTTTGAGCTTACCTTTCTGTAGATCTCTGCATATTTACTTTACTTTAACTTCAGTCTCCAGGGTTGCTGATAATCTACAGCTCTCCCCTTTCTTTCCTTTTTTTTTTTTGAGACAGGGTCTCACTTTGTAGTTCAGGCTGGCTCTGAGCTCACTATGTAGCACAGGCAAGCCTAGAACTCAGAAATCCTCCTGTCTCTGCCTCCCAAGTGCTGGGATTACAGGCGTGAGCCACCACGCCCAGCTTCTTTCCTTCTTTTTCTCTCCTTTTTGCTTTCCTTTTATGCCCTAACTATCCTGTAACTGATATCAGATATTCAAACTTCTACAGAGACCTAAGCTGGCTTAATAGCAGTTTTAATACATCTGACCTATCCATCTTTAAAACTTAGGAAAGTAAGGATGGAAAGAATTTTTGTCACCCAGTAAATTTGTTAAATGCTAATTGTGTAAGTATTTGTTAAAGAAACAGGTTATTGTTAAAACACACATGTGTGAGTTGTAAAAGTTCTAGGAAGGGTAATAATATAGAAATGAGAGGGAGGTGAGTGGATTCAATCATCAGAAAAGACTTCTGGGGAAAGTGACTTTTAAGGTGACATTTGACGGGTGAGACTGAGCCTAGATGTGTAGAGTTAAAGAAAGAACTTTAATGGACCACAAGAAGAAAGAGGTAGGCAGGGCCAGGTCATTGAAGACTATGGAGATTGGTTAAAGAGAATGAGGCTTCTCACAAGTGCAGTAGAAAGGCCTTGATGAATTGTAGACCACATTGTAACACTCAAAAGTTTTAAAATTCAAAGGTTATTACAGATAATAATGAATAATAAACTGGAGAATGCAAGAATGAAAGAGGCATTTTAAAAACTCCAAAAATATACCAGATCAGATAAGACAATATATACACTGGACTGGTAACAGCGAGAAGTGAGGGTGGGGGAGTATATTAGTGAGGCAAATTGGGAGGCAGAATAGCTTCTTGTTGAAGATTTTCATGTAGAGGTTGAAGGAAAATAAGCCAAGAATTCCTCTCAACCATGAGAGGGTTTCTCATGAGTTAGAAAAAGGTCTTCAGTGGTCCTTTGGGAGTTTGGCTTTATTCACACTCAGTTGAAGTAGAATTATCCAGAGAAGTGATCAGATATGAAAACAAGTGTGCAAGAGAAGAAATCATATCTCCAGAGAGACCTTGGGCATTGTGCGCAAGATCACGTTTAAAGTCATGAAAGTGGATACTAATTAGAGAAGAGATAAGAAAGTGATTGAGAATGAAGCTCTGTGCAGTGCCTACATTCGGGTCCATCAAGTGGAGATGAAGACAGCATTGACGGAAAGAAGGGATGTGATTTCAGAGAAAGGGAACATCGAAGAGAACATGTAGTTGGGGAGGCCTGTGACATCTCATGGCAAAAGGGCTGATCCAGAGACTGGATGTACAGAAGAACACTATTAAGAATTGAGCAATGTTCTATAGATTAGGCCAAAGTCATTTGTGTCTTGGAAAAATGGTTTTGTTCAAGTAGTAAAAGGAAGAGGCCAGATTGAATTGTTTATTGTTGACAGCTAAGATAGACTTGGAGACTGATAGTAGATAACATTTAAATATAGGTAAACCTCATTATTATTTGTTTGTTTTTTTAAAATTAATAGTCATGTGATGCAAACACTGCTGAAATAGCAGTATTTATTAAACCTTCCACTCCATTAATAAGTATTCTAAATCTTTTGTTTCCATTAGGGACCTTTTCCCCTCTCCTTCTGTCTCACAATCCTCCCAACAAAAAGATACATATCAGAGTTGCCATATGGTGAGAAGAAGCCAGCAGATAGAAAGATGTTTATAAAAACAAAACAAAACCCTGGAGAGACAATGTAAGCCAAAAGAAGAGGGGCAGATGGATAGGCCTATGCAGAAGAGTAAGCTCTGAGCCTCCGCACAATCAATAAATGTTGACTGGCTATTGACAAGGAAGGGGACAGGAGAGTAGCAGCAGTACATTGGAGGGAAAGGCGCTTCTTCACAACAGCTGCTGCTGCCACCACCAACCAGCTGCTCACGTCTGTAGCACAGAGCTTTCTGATCCCTTCCAGCTCTCCGAAGGGGCCCAGCTCACACCCAATCCTGCTGTCGTAGAAGAGATGTCATGCGTGATTTATATTGTGTGGAACTGGAACTTGTTAACTCACTGAATAGACCAGGAGCAAACTTAGTGTTTGCAGTGAACCAATGAAGTTTACTTTCTACTTTCTCTATGGCCCAAGTTTAGGTGATCCTCGAAGCCCAGTGATGTGCTGTCCCTCAATGAATAGTCTTTCCAGGGAAAAAGAAGAATGTTTACTTTGGAGATTTAAAAAGGAAACATCATATCGTCTCCTCCTCAGTGGGACTGGCACAAGGATGGTGAGGCCTGGCTCAGGTCTAAGTTACTACACCCTAAACCTGCCCTAAAAATGTTGTCCCTGATTTCCTTGTAAATGGGCAGTCTGAGAGCATCTTATTACTTGCTTTCCATTCCTCATACTAAGAAGCTCTTTATTGCTCAGTCATGTGGTAACAAGTTTGACTCTCACGCATAAGGAACAGACATAATAAGCAAATCCCTCCGTTTTAAAAATCACATCAATTCATTCCTTATTGAAGGGTATCCTGTGTAGTTGGCAGGGAATTTTCATCTCTAAAAAAGTCTATATCTCAAATCAGTTACCCAGTCACATGGGCTGGTTATGGAAATGTGTTGGGCTCCCTCCCTCTGGCTGTGAGAAAGAGTAAACAGCTACCTAACCCCTATGACAAAATTTAACCCAGTAGACAGAATAATGTCTGGGCTTCAGGTTGGATTTCTAATTTCATTCTCAGAGAAAAATGACAGCACTAGACACTTTTGTCATTTTTTCATAAGACACTAAAACAGTATTCATAAGACACTACAACAACTAGCAATGTTGATATTTTTTGACAAATAGATGCAGAATTCTGCAGTTTTAAAAACAATCAGTTAAACACACAACACACACACACACATAATGTATATTAACATAAGCATTTCCCCACTTCATTACTTAGTGCAGAGGGGCACAGAGAGATGAGGGAAGAGTGCTGATGCAGAGGGGGAAGCTGGAAAATGAGAGTGAGGGTATCTAAGTCATGATGGAGATAATTAAGAGCCACAGGAAGACAAGGATGGGAAAATAGAAGAAAGAGTCAAAAAAGGTGACTAGAACTCAAGTGAGTGAAACAATAATATTGCACATACAAATATATCACCAGGTTGATTCTTAAAAATAGCACAGAATATCAGAATGGAAATAGTCAAAGGAAAAAGGGTAGGGGTAAGTAACGAGAGGAAAGAAACATAAGATGCTAAAAAGAGAAACAAAACATATGTATATAGGGACGGGGGGGTTGTAGGGTGGGTAGGGGAATGGGAAGAAATAAGAATTAAGTCCTGTCATTTACTGGTACAAATTCTCAATATGGAGTGTTATCATGATGTGTATATAAAATGTACCAATAAAGAATTCAATTTGAAAAAAAATAGCACAGAATACCAGAACACAAATATTATATTCACTACCAATGTTTGAAGAAATACTGGCAAACATTTGCATTTTGTTTCCCTTTCTTCCATACTTGAAAGACCACCCGGAAAACCTCTTTTTATTCAGAGTCTATAATTACTAGTTTTCATCTCTACTTATTGCTTATGACAAATAAAAACATATGTTAACGTGCTCTAGTCTCAGTACTGGTGTTCAGCACTAATGATTTAATTACCATGGCATGCAATCTATGTATACATTTATTCTACTCATTTCCTGCATTAAGTAAATCTTCCATAACCCAGGCTTATTTGGAAAGTGACAGTGAAATGCACAAAACTAATCCAAAACATTGACTGTTTCATCTGGAAGAACTGAACCATACAAAGAACAAAGGCTGAGAGAGATGGGATTAATTCCTTTTATGTATATTTATTGAGAAGTATACTACATGTGA
>PVIC010011841.1:10000-40730 GCA_004025085.1 Thryonomys swinderianus | reverse complement strand
ACAGACCTGTGACCTATTTATTTCACTTATGAGTATGTCTTGGAGGTACATACATTTGAATATAAATCACTCATGCGTATCTTTCTTTATGGCAGAGTAATACTCCATTTTCAACAACACTAGTCATTCAAGGTCATTTTCGACATCTCTAGTCATTTAAGTCAAGAGATGAAAACAACACTGAGATTCCATCTCACTCCGCAAAGAATGGCTGCTATCTCGAAATTAACCAGCAACAAATGCTGGCGAGGCTGTGTGAGAAAGAAACTGTTCTCCACTGTCGGTGGGAATGTAGACTGGTGCAACCACTATGAAGATCAATGTGGAGATTCCTAAGAAATCTTGGATTAGAGGTCCCATTTGACCCTGCTATTTCCCTGCTAGGTATGTACACAAAAGAATTAAAAGATTCATATCACAACAACTTATGTGCACCTATATTCATAGCAGCTCAGTTTGTGATAGCACAGTCTTAGAAACAACCCAGATGCCCATCAACTGGAGACTGGATAAAGAAAATGTGGTTTTTCTATAATTTCAGATTTTTTGAGAAATCTCCACATTGATTTCCACAGTGGTTGCACCAAACTACACTCCTGCAAACAGTAGAGAAGTCTTCTTTTCTCTCCACCACCTCACCAGCATTTGTTGTTGGTTATTCCTTAATATTAGCCATTCAGAAAGTATATTTTTCCTAATTATTGCTTCTTTTTATGATAAAATGACATTTATTTAGGAAATGTAAAATATGAATTTATAATTTCAGCAATAATTATTTTTTTAGTAATGAGAGCAATTAGCTTTACATACTAAACTAATAGTATTAGTTTAAAACTAAATGAGGTAAGATCCACTTAAATTCAACACAAATTCACCCACAGGGATAAAATGCAATTGGCATAGCACATGTACAACGTTTTGCCTTTTTTTCCTTTTTGGCCTTGGTTTAATAACTTTAAAAAAAAGTGAAGAAGTGATTTCCTCTGAAATTATTAATATTTCACTTTTTCCCTAAGAAATGTCAGTAAAGCAAAGGGAGCATTAAACCTTTAGATATCCATTAAGAGGAGAAATCAATTAAACGTATTTTTCCAGCACTGTCAAATGGCATCACCCAATAAAACATGTATTAAAAATATCTTTCCTCAAAACATGTATAATCATGTATTGAATAGACATTCTGCATCAAGTGAGATTTTAGAAAATAGAAAGATTAAAACATAAAACAAATTTACATATAAATACTATTCATTCACACAACTAGCTTTCCTTTCTGGGCACATAGGAAGAAGATACTGACCTTTCTTGCGTGACTGTCTGACCGGCTTAGCAGAGGAGAGTGGAACCGACACAGTGTGGGAAGTTTCCAGCCCTGGCCCCATGGGCTGGGGATTTAGCTCAATGGCCCCGCCAACTGCCTTGAAAGTACAAGGTCATGAGTTTGATCACTGGTACTGAAAAAAACATCCCTCATGACCTTTCCTTCTTGTTTCTACCTTCAGACAGAGCACAAGATGAAGGCAGCTCATCCTGCCCACATCGGATTCTGCAACAAAAGAAACTTTTGCTGTACTAACTTCAGATTTGGGGATTTATATGTTATCAAAAAAAAGCCTTTCCTAATCTCATAATTTAAAGAACAATGTAATGATGGAAACTAATCATAAACAGGGAAAAAGTAGAGATAAAGTGTGACGTAGGAACAAAGATTGTGAGTACCCATTCCCAGGAACCTAAGCTGGGGAAACATGTCAAAAGATGTGATTGCTCTCGAGTCGCAGCAGAGCTTGGGAGACAGAGCAAAACAAAAATGTGGCACTGAGTAAAGTTATCCATGATGGCTCTTATGTCCTTTGTCAAGAAGTAACTTAATCATGGCGATCAAAGGCAAGCAGGACAGAGAAGGAATTTTTTTTTTTTAATTAAGAGTTTGGGCCAGAGATTTAGCTCAGTGGATCCAGTGCCTGTCTCGCAAGCGCAAGGTTCTGAGTTCAGTCCCTGGTAACCACATACAGTGCTGGGCGTGGTGACTCACACCAGTAATCCCAGCACTCGGGAGGCAGAGACAGGAGGATTGCTGAGTTCCAGGCTTGCCTGGGCTACATAATGAGCTCAGGACCAGCCTGAACTACAAAGTGAGACCCTGTCTCAAAAAAAAAAAAAAACAACATTAAGAGTTAAATTCAACATTATGCTAAAGCACTATTGGATTACTGTCTAGCTGACTTAACTACAAAATTGATTTGGTCAGGTAATACATTGACTTAGTAATCTCATGGCACTTTTGTTTTAAATCAATTCATAGGGGAAAATACCTTCACATGCCATTCAGAAATTTCATTTTTTTTCTAAAATAAAATGCATTGATGGGTAAAACATTCATTGGTATCCAATGCCTAACAGGTGCCATTTTGAGCTGCAAATGAATTCCAGATACCCAGTAGGTTTCAAGGTTAACATAGTAATACCATAATCTGCCAGGGCAGCTAAGTCATATCTTCTGAATATACTAATGTGGTTTTGCAAAGCTTCCCCAGAGATGAAACAAAGCCAACAGCAGAAAAATCAGAACTCTTTTACTATTCAAAGAAACTGGTGTGTTCTGTACTGGTCTCTTCTTTGGATGTGTGAAGTGAAGGGTTGGCTGTGAATTGTCAAATCTATTTTTTTCAAGAAAGATGTTTGAATTATATAGAAAGAAGAAGCTGTGGGTTTTGGGGAAAAGTGAAGAAAACTATATTAGAAATAAATGAACAAGGTTTCAAGGGCAAAAGATACCCAGTCCTCAAAGTACAGCATGTGAGCATAGAGAGTTATAGGAACATAATGATTGGAAGGAAAGAAATTCCGAGCCCTAGGAGTTCTTTGAGGATCCCGATCGGTAGATATGACAGCTTAGCTCTGTAAATTCAAGGCAGGAGTGAATGGTAGCTCCTCAGGTTTGAAGCACGCATCATTTCTAAGGTGTGCTTGTAGGACTGCAGCTAGTGCGGGTCAGTGAAGATGAAGGCAGTAGCTTTTTCCTGAATGAAGTGGACCAGGCAGAAGTGTTAGCCCTAGTAAAGAATTAAAAGCCATTAAGTAAACCTCAAAGTTAAACTTGTGGTTATAACTTTGGATGGAGGGTTTTCAACATAGTGATTAACCTATGCACTTATGCACATTCCACTTGAATAAAAGTCTGTCACAGATTTTTCAAGAAGAAATGATGATGAGTTTTCCCCTGACAAATAGCAGCGTGCCCCCAGTCATACAGGTCATAAAAAGTACAAAGCTAGCAGCATGATTAAAACAGTCTCTTTGACTGTGTGACTTTTGTGGAACTCTATTTTATAATGATCTTCATTTTTTTCTCTTCGCCTCCTTATGATCTTATTAATTATATTCCTGCTGATATAATCTCCAGTTACCTTTAGTTTCTTAAATACCACACATACATCTTTGACCTTTGGTTTATAAATGATGGCAACACAAATGTTGGTGAAATGTAGCAGCTTTGTAAACAAAGTGAAGTGCAAACATTAAAATATGTACTTCCAGCTACAGTGCAGAAATGAGAAAGCCCAGCCTGGGCTATGTAGAAATATCTTGTTTTAAGACCACTCCCCCTAAGAAAAGATTTGTTCTTCCAACTTTTTACCTTTAGTACACAGAGAGCCTCAAATTTGACTTGCATAATCTGTCTTCTTGAAGAGCAAATATACCAGATCTGAGACACAGCAACTGTCCCATCACTAAGAATACTCCTTTTATAATTTTTGTTTAAAATTGATTTTATTGGTACATTTTATATATACACTAAGATCGCATTCACCATTGAGGGTTTGTACCAGTACATGACACATCTTGTTTCTCATTGCTCCCCACTCTCCTGCCCTCCTTTCTGATAGCGCTGTGCTTCCCAAACTATTTTTTTACATTAGAATCACCTGAAGGGTTTTGAACATTGTCCTTCATACAAGTTAGAGCAAAATTATTTTGGTGAGTCAGGTATACAGAAAAGTTTTAAATATTTGTGAGAGATTTAAGTGTATAGTCATGGTGTAGTTAGCAGAAGGCTTCAGGGTAATCATCAGGTGGAGATGCTTTCTGACAATGAAATTAGCATCGGAAACATCTAGGGTTGTTGGGACACACATGGCAGGAGGATGTTTGAGAAGAAACCACAGGACTTCAGAGCCAAGTAGTTGGGGTGAGATGAAGAGGGAAGAGAGATGGCATAGGCTCCCATCTTTATACATTCATCACTTCATTTCAAGTGTGAACATGTGACTGGCAGTCCTCCATAAAGGTCCTGTTGTTGCCTGTCTTTCACCCAATGCTCACTGAAATATTAAAGTTTTGTTTCGCTGTGTTCCTGAATGTGACTCTTCTTAGAGACAGAGACCTACCAGAGCTAACTAAGTTTAAACGGGGCCATCAGGAGAGCCTTCATCCAACCTTACTAGTGGTTTTATAAATAAAGGACATTTAGGGTTATATAGAGATACAAAGATGTCCTGTTACAGGACTGAATGAAAAACAGCAGAAGGCTGCAGTCCTCAGGCACAAGGGTGAGACCTCAGCTAAAACCAGACTTCTTAGCACTTTGCTCTTCAATTTTCAGCTTCTGAAGCTGTCAGAAAACAAATTTCAGTTTTTTAATCCACAAAGGTTGTGGTGATTGCTCTCTGGAAGCCATAAAATATGAGTGCAGTTAGTATTTTAAAACGCAACAATGACTAGGTGAAACGCTAAGTACAGATGTTATTGAATTAGTAGTGCAACTTGATTTAATCTAAATAATTTTCCCAAAGCTCTTCAAGGAGTTGTAGAGCCTGTTTTGTGGAGCAAAGTAAATATAAATTACTTCTTAACTGCCTTTTCAGCCACTGTTTATTATCGAAGCCTATCCAATTGTCAAGGTCTAGTTTGAAGTTTTCTCCTTCAGAAGGTTTCTCAGTTAATCCACATGGTCATGACCCCTCCTTTCCCTGCACCCTCAGCCCTCATGAGCTGTTTTACAATGTTGGGTCCTAGTCATAAGCTGACCGTAGACATTTCAAGTTATTGCTGGATCTTGGGAAATTTACTTTTCCTCCTCTGATCGGGCTTCCCACATGAGAGTATAAACACCTTCGGTATAAGAATCTAACCATTCATTTTCTGTTCCTCCTATGGCGTCTGATGTAGTTCTTCCAGAAATATTGATTGATAAGTAATTAAGAGATTCTCCACGGACATTCTCACCCTTTGTACCAGAGCTTAATTAAAATTTCCAAAGATCAAAGACTGGATAAAAAGATACTCTTTCTCTAACAGCTGTGTCACAGCAGCTCTCAGTGTTTGCACACTGATGCTCAGCTACAAGTGACTTTGAAACCTGTAAGCAGTTATTCTCTAGATTTCAAAGAGCTTAAAAGATGATGGAGAAAGAATGTAACCCAAGGACCAGGGTTTGCCATGGTTTGCACTTGGACATGGTCTACTGCACAAAAAAGGATCTCTGCACACAATATGGAGACTGGTACTAATGACTGGACTTAAAACTTCAAAAATCTTACTGATGAGGCCTTATTCTAATACTACTTGATAAAGCTGTGCTGCAGAACTCTGTCCTGGCACAATTTTAAATGACATAATCTGTCACAGCTCAGTGAGACATAACATTAGCTCAAAAACAAAAACCTAGGATTAACTCACTACATCTTATTGAACAATAAGATAAGAAAAACATTATTAAAGCCTTTTCTAAGATGTCACCTTTTGGGATAGTTGTAATTCTTCTAAAGACAAACAGATGCTTTATTGGAAAAGAGGAAATGGTTGCTATGTGGACAAAAAGGTGAAAAAAACACAACAAGGTAAGACTCAAAATAAAACAAAATCCAGGACAAGCGTACAAACTAAAACTATGTGTTCAGCACAGATCAAAGGTGAATAAGATTTTTATCTGCTCTCAGGAAGGCTTTTTTAATAGGAAAGATTAGACAATCTTTATTGATTATTCTATAATAACAGCAGCAGTCTCTGGCTTTATGGTCCACCCTAAGCATGAGCTCCTCATGATTTCTCTAATTGTACTGTACAGACTGTATTTCCAAATAAGCTCACATTCTGAGGTTCTAGGTAGACAGGGAACATATTCACACACTACAATCTCCTTATACTTTAGAATGAGTTTTAGCTATCACTATAAGTAAAAGCCATCAAGAGAAATCATTTTCTTATATATGTAGATTATAAATATATCAATTAGATGCGATTTAAAATTATCCTGTGAGAATATACATGCGATAGTTAATAAGCTAGCCCCAATGACACTGACATGTCTCTGTTCAGCTATGAGAAAATAATCTACTTGTTCAGACATTTTTCTCTGAAATAAATGCTATTCTTTGCTGTGACTGCAAGTCAGAGGCTAAGTATTTAAAACTTTCTATTTGTATGACACATGGACAAATGAGGACTATATTCTCTAAGTTTACTGATGATATTACTTTTCAAACCACAAAGAAATTAAGTAAGCCTAGAATGAGATTTTTAGTAGGCTTAGAAATTTTACAGTGTTTAGACAAATTAAGCTGTTTTTCACTGATTTATGTAAAGTGTAATTAACAAATTAATACATATAAAAAAGATAATAGAAAGCACCAAGCAATAATGTAATTTTGTTGTTTTTGAAAATTACTAAAAGTAATGGCAAAGCTAATCTGCTATAAATTTCTTTTGATTAAACAGTGTTTAGAATAATAATTTTTTTCTCAATTCAATCTCTTACAATTCCTGACTGTCTTTCATCTTCACACACGCAGAGTGTGTAGCAATGCCACTATGCTATGCATGGCATCATATTTATTAATTACAGAGTGGCTGGACTAAGGATTTAGAATAGAATTTGGGTAAGACTTGGTTTAAAACCAAAAGCTAATTTCAAATGGGATATTGTTCAGTTATAATGTTGAACATTTTCATAGCACTGTCCAATCACATATGTTCTTCATGGTGGAAAGTCATTACTATAAAATAAAATATATAATATTTACAAACTAGCAGAAATAGTTTAAGGTGAATTTTATTTGGAAAAGTGATATTAGTTATTAACGTATTGTAATTTATACTTATGTACTCAAGCATAAAACATCAATACAAATGAGACGTCAGTAATCCATAAGTAATAAAATAAGAGACTTTTAAATATTCGTTTGTTTGAAAGTATCAAAAGACAAATATAGAGGAGTAGTCTTATTGCACTCGTACATTTTATTTCCTGGGAGATTGTAGGAATATGATAACTAACAAGCTTGGTGGTACAACATGTGGTATGTCATTGCAAATTAAATAAAACGAATGCGGTGATTTTTAACCACAAATAAACATTCTTTTCCTGCTGTGCCCTGAGGCTAGCCAGCTGAGCCCCTGTGGGGTGTGGGCCTCTTCAACGAGGTACACTGGGCCTCCCAGAGATTCACCATCAATAGTGCAGGGGGATTTCAGGCTGACTCAGACCTCCAGGCCCGTCTCAGGATTGATCTGACCTCTGTACTGACACTGTGTTTCCTGGCTGAACTCTAGAACTAACACACCCTTCCCAAAGCCACCCTGAAAAGGACCGGACTCCTCGGGCCCTCCCAGCTTGATGGTCCTGGATTTCTACCATCAGAACCTTCTCCTCAAGCTGTTAACCGCATGATCCGGTGTGCTTTGTAAAACAGTTACTTCAGACCCTTGAAGATTTTTTTTTTCCTATACACATACCTAAATCATCCTTCTTGGGTAATAGTGGCTCGAGCTTGAGATGGTAAGGTGGCCATGCATACAGTTAAATGGGCACCTGGAACATTAGTGAGAGCATTTCTGATTAAATATATCTACCATGAAATACCTCAGGCTTTGACCTGTGCCAATAAATCCTTATTTCTTAACAACAGATGAAATTCCTGCACAGGTCTCTGGGTTTGCTCTCAACAGCTCTCATCTATCGTCTTACTGCAAAGAGGACTTTCCTAAAATTACTCAGAAGAGTCTCAAAAAATTCCAGGATTCAGAGTGGACATACAATCAATTGAAAAAGTAGAAAGCTATTTTATTTCTTGATTTTTTTCCTCTGGGGCTTTTATTATGATTCATACTGATATTTAAGCTTCTGTCCTAGAAGATTTATAATTCTCAGCAAAAGAAAAAACTTTCCTTATTCCCAATTTAAAATAAGCAGAAACAGAAAGCGTGAGCTGGGGACGTCGCTCAGTGGTAGTAAGTTCGAGGCTCTGAGTGGAGCTTGCAGCACCGAAAGGAGAAGGAGAAAGAAGAGTAGAGAAAGGGGAGGAGAACAAACAGGAGAAGGAGGAGAAGAGGACGAGGAGAGAGAGAAGGGGGAGGAGCAAGGGCAAGAAAGAGGAACAGGAAGGGAAGAAGGAGGAGAAAGGAGGAATAGCAAGAAAAGGAGGAGGATGAAAAGAGAAGACAAAGAGTCGTGTGTGAGAGGGAAGCACAGAGGAGAGTGTGGCGGTGTGGCCATCTGAAGCACTCTGGTTCACAGCCCCTTAACTGGGATTTTTCTTCTTTTTCTCCTTGTGCTGTTCTTCTTATCTCCCAGCTCTTCTAAAGAAAAGACTTTTGCTTCCCCTTTCTTCACTCTTCTATTGCCCTCTTCATTTTGGTGTATTGACCATGTGACCCTTTCTTCAAAAAACTTACTTTTGTTTATTCACTAGCTCCATCCCACTCTTCAATATCAGCCTAGCATTTTAGTTTATCAGTTTGTTACCCTCTGAAATTGAGTGTGATTCAAGGTGTTCAGAGGACTGAGGAGAGCGAAGCTTTTGCTTTGGTTCCTCTGTGAGGCGGGCCTGTAGTCCCTGAGGGCAATGGCCATGAGCAATACCTGCTTCAGAATTCTTGAAGTTAGGATAAAAGAAGAGGCCCACTCAAAGTGCCAGGAGGGCACCTACACATAGCAATCCCTTCTTGATTTGGAGACACTATTAATACCAAAACTATGATTTACCCCTCATTACTTACTCCTCCACCACATTTCCCTTTGAATAATTTCCATTTCACAATATCCATCATATATTCTAGAACTCATTGACATCTTCACTTTCTCATACCAGAGAACAGATGTGATATTTACTCATCTGTGACCTATTTATTTCACTTATGAGTATGTCCTGAAGGTACATCCATTTAAGCATAAATGACTCAAACTGTGATGGTAATTTTTTAAAAAAGGGCAACAAAGCTTATATATTTAGGGGTGGGGGCTGTGGGGTGGCTAGGGGAATGGAGAAAAATGAGTATTAAATTGTGTCATATACCGGTACAAATTCCCAATATTGAGTGTGATTGCGATGTGTATATACAATGTACCAATAAAGTTATATCCTAATTTTTTTAAAAAAAAAAACTATGCTTACCCACAAGCTGGCTTGAAGTTGAGGGAAGATTTCAACTCCAAGAGTAAGGAGTCCACACAGCAACAGTAATTGTATCTTATTCAAATAAAACTTTGCATAAAGCAGCGCTCTGCAGAAAGGAGTACATCGATAATTATGGGAGTGATTTGTAGGTCAGTTTTGAATTTAGGAATACTCCTCAACCCGAAGATTATGTCCCACCGCTCAGCAAATCATCACAGTGAGCTAATGAAAAGATCAGTTATGCCAAAAAGAGGCAGGTGGGTCCGATCTGATGCAGTGAAAACCAATAAGCAATGATGTGATATTTGCCTCCTACACCAGCATTTCTAGGGAGAGCGATGGTGTCCGTTTTCAAATTAATATATCTAACTGAGAACCAGCTCTTGTAGCTTAATCCCACCCCAGTGTTTATTGGTGTAGATACAACCTTAATGACCTGGTTTGTTTCTGACTCATTTCAACTGAACACCTGCATAATCATACAACGAGAACAGAACCTTGAGGGGTTGGAAGGTGAGAGGAGAATGTGGAGGAGTTGAAGCTAATTTCAATATAGGATGGGCAATTAAATCAAGTATGACTTGGTCAGCAGAAATGCACAGAGAAGCAAGTGACTTATAAATAGAACTTGATGGTGGCAAACTGAGAACAAAACTTCTCACGTGACTGCATTCTCAATGACAATTTGACAAAGAAATGAGGGTCCAAAATTGTGGTGAAGAAAATATCTAACCTTTAGCCTAAGGTCAAATTATAAGGATGCTGTAAAATATTTCAGAATGCCAAAATACTCAGCATATAAAAGTCAGAAAATTAGTCCAGTCCTGAATCAGATATTAATAAGGACAAGAATAGTAATAGCATCTAGTTGTTGGAATCTTGTAAAGCGAAAGAAAACTGAAAAGGAAAGTTTTGAGTGAGTGACAATATGATTCCAATGAGAGGATTGGAAGGAAAGTCATTCTTTTTACCAGAGAGTACTACAGGAGATACGGTAGAATCTGATAAAAATAAAAGATAGAAGCCTTTATGAGGTTTTGGAACATTATGCAACCCAGGTTCTGGATTTGTTATGGTTTTATGGAATCACCAACACTAGACCTGTTTACATGAGAGATGCTGACTACGGATATGGAGTAAGCAAGAGCGATGACATGTACAAGCAATCAGATGAGTACTGGAGAGGCTCTTAGATGCAAGGATGAAGCTAGCAGCCATACCGGCGTGCTCTCGTGGGTCTGTGACACATAGTGTGCAAATCCTCTAAAGAGAAAATATGGGTCACTTGTAAAGATCCCTGTTTACTAATGAAGGGGACAGAAATTACCTCACAGGCTGCTGTGGAGGAGTTGAGCTTTGCCACATCCCGTTGCTGCCCTAAGAACCTGCTTCAGGTATGACTGGAAGAACAGGGAACACACCTAGCGAGGCTGGAAGGAGGACAGTAGCAGGAAAGACTCAGGGCAGGCCACCCAAGAGCTGGTGGGTCAGGCTGTTCCATAGAACACAGCAGCTTCGACTACAGTCTGTTGGGACTAAGCTGAAAATGCTCCATGTGTACAGCGACGTACCTGCCTCCTGCTTGTATGGATCTAATGCTCAGGCCCAGTCACTTTGAGAATGCCCTTCGTAGCAATTATGCCCTTCCTGCCCTGAAAAAGAAAAAGAGTCACCAAAAGGAGCACTTTCTACTCACCACTGGGCCTTGAGCCAACCGATGTGCTCTGACTTGTCCAAAGTGAGCGAGCTTCTGATTCCAGCCACCCCAGATCCCTCACCAACATCATCCTCCTAAACCCTCCTTTTCCAGACAGAGAGGATCAGGAGAGAGGAGAACAGCTGTCTCCTTGAAGGACTGTTTCTGTAAGGAAGCGATTTTGTCCTCAGGTCAGGAATCACAAGATCTATAAGCAGGCTGTACTTCAAGTGCAGAAATTACAGCAGAGATCCAACATTCGGGGGCGCTGTTTCCTGGAGCCATTGGCTCAGGAGTAGGCTAATCAGATGGTGGCCACACCTGGGGACACGTTGGGCACAGTTACTCAAATAAGCATTGTTTGTAGAAGCAACTGCCCTACTCAGCCTGGAAGTATTTGAAACCCGTGCTTTATGTTGAATTCAGGGGCCTCTCTGAGAAGCTGCTGTCTATTCGTTTGACTGGAAACATCAACGTGTCTCGGGCTGAAATTTGATAAAAGTGCTGGGCAGTACTGATCCCACAGTTCCGTCCTCTCACCTCTTCCAGTGAGAAGGGAACTGAAGTTAATGCGTGCCGAACAGGAATAGCATCAATTCGAGTATCACATCTCGCACATTGATCCTCCAGAGCTTTGAACAAAGAACAGAATATTAGTCCCCTCATTGCCCAAGGAGGATTTTAACCTGCACCTCTGCGAGAGCGGGGACACCACTAAAGTCACCTTCCCCCGCTGGACGGGCCAGCAACCAACTGTGAACGGGAACTTGGTTAGAGTGAAAGATGCTTTGTCAGGAACGTAGAAATTGTGACATTAGGGACCCGCCCGGCTAGAGGAGGTAGCTTCAATGAAATTTGCAAGTTCATTTTGGTTTATATACCTGTTGGAGCTGAGACATTAAATGCAGACGGCTTTTAATCTAGGTATTTTAAGCACTACTTGATGCCGCGGACCCGTGACAGTCAGCGGAGAGTACTTCAAGGACAGAGCTATCTCTGAACCAGAACAAGCCCCCAGGAAGGCTGGTTCATCCCCGAGCATTTGGGACGGGGTTATTTTCTTTTGTTTCAACTTTCACTTTTGACGGAACTGGCTTTTCTCTTGGCCCCTGCTGGAGAGCTAATAACTTCCTCCTTGTTCGCCTGACTCCAGTCCTCCACGCAGACTAGTGCAGTGGGCTCCATCCACACACGTGCCGTGGCCTTTATTTACATTTGCTCCCCTCGGTCGCTTGCCATCCAGATAGGTATTTCCTAGGTGATAAAATACAGGAGCGGTTCGGATAGTGTGGAAACATAAAAATGAGGAAATGACCGCAGAATACGGGCTCAGTATTTGGTAGTAGAGTGAGACACACAAGCGACGCAAAAGAGATTATTACAGCCACGTGTTTGCTGCCTGAGGCAGGGAGGGGTATTCGTACCTCAGATTTCTAAAGACACGCACGTTTCCCACACACATCTGAGAGTTCCGTAGCTGGGGCTCACATTGGAAATAAATAATCCAAATCAACGTGTCCATATTAACTCTGAAATCCACTATACTAGGGAGACAGAATTTACTTCAGGCCATCAAGGTCAATAAGCTTGGAGAGGGAATTCCAAAGATAAAGGCCCTTCATAGAAAATGCTCAGCCTTCAGACCTGTGTAGTTCTAAATCAGAGGGCTTAGCACCTCCAAGCCCTCCAGCTGCTGTGAGGGCAAACCCAGGACAGAGGCGGCCATTGGATGTAACCTGAATCCCGCTCGGCTGCCTCTCCATCAACCCTGAAACGCAATGCTGTTGAGGTCTGCTACCTTGATTCCCCCTGAAAGCAAAGAGACCACTCATGAGGTATGGAAGCCTGGAGGGAACAAAGGCAAGTATGGACGTGTGTGAGCTCACTCTTTGGTATGATGAAAAGTAGGTACTCTTCAAAAGGTCTGCTCTGTGGCAGAGGGGCTCGTTACTGAGAGCAGAGCCGCACTGCCCACACAAAGGCCGGTGGGGAGGGAAGGGGCTCAGTGAAGTCAGAATACAGACAATACGGGACCAAAGATCGTCGAATCTTAAAATCTGCTGGCTACTAGCAAAGCCATTTGCAGCTGTTGGTCCGAGCAAGAGTGATGAACGGCCTTACAGAGGGTATATTTTCCTGTGTACTGTTTCCAAGCCGCATTTATATTAGTTTTGGGGGAATATTAGTTGAAAAACACGTTTTAGTGTTCATCTGTCAAAATGAAAATAAGATCGGGATAAGGCAGAACGGTGTCCTCTGTCTCATCGAAGATTTTCTTATCCTAATCCAAGGAACCTGTGAGTATTTTGTCACCTGGCAAAGGAGAAAGGAGCGAACAGAGGGAATGAAGCTGCTTATCAGCCGAGCCTGAAGCAGGAAAGTGATGCTGGATTCCTTAGCTGGCCAAGTACAGTCATCTGAGAGGTCAGAGTGATTGAACGTGAGGAACAGGACCCAGGGTTTCTAGCGCTGCAGAGGAAAGAGGATCACAGCCCTAGCCCCACAGCACAAGAGGGATCTAGGAGCCTGACAGGGAAGGATACATGCTTCTTCCCAGGTCATCCTGACAGAGGAGGCCAGCCTGCTGATGTCTTCCTCTGAGTCCACTGAGACATGTGAACAAGTCCTGGATGATGAATTTGTGTTGTTTTAAACCGCTGAGCTGGTGGTAATATGTTAGAGCCACAACAGGAAACGAACGCACAGCGGACAGTCAGCTTGACGTGTAAATGTGCGGCTTTTGCATTAGGCTTTATCTTGGGTAATGAGAGACAGGAAATCAACAAACACTTGGGGGAAAGAAAATGGAATGTGTTGCCTAAGTGGATGTTATGTTATTCTTTCTGCTCAGTCAACCAGCTAGCATTTTATACGGCAGCCTGTTGGGAACAAGAACAACATTTAGCACTTATTAGGAGAACTAGTGGCCAGCATCTAGTCGATCCCAACACTCCGAGGCTGATCCTGAAGAACAGCTTGTTAAGTGACTGCCCATGGAGGTAAAGGGAATTTACCCAAGAGACCGAGATCTTGGGACAGTTACCTGTCATGTTGCATTTTCTAGGTATCTAAAGGCCATTTGTTGCAAGATATTTCTCTCTGCACAACAGAAAATGAAAAACACCAGAAGACAATCCTACTTTACTTTGCTGTGCAATGCCACATTCAAGCTTATGCAAAACTCAACGTTACATCTAGGTGAGGTGGCCTACATCTATAATCTCATCACATGGGAGGCTGAGGCAGGAGGATGGAAAGTTTAAGGCCAACTTGGGATACAGAAGAGACCCTGCTGTAAAAAATAAACAATAACAAAAAAGTGCCAACACTAGACATGGAAAGTGGGTTTCTGTGACTCTCAACACAAATTAACTTCAGTGCATTGTAAAAATAGGGAGAGGGGAGGAAGCCAAAAGGGAAATACAGAGGATTAAGATATAATATGCATGTGTATGGATTCTCCATGATGAATATATTCATTATGGATCACAACATGTAGTCACTTTAAAAACTGGAAACATATACCTGAGATCATACATGCTGTAAGATCTTCCTTCTCTTTTAACTTGAACGTTCACACAGCACATATACTAAAAACTAGAGCTCTGATGTCACCGTGATAACAACTATTTCTTCAGATCATTTTCTTTATTAGTACATGTGTGCGCTGCACGATGTTTGCGTTCCTTGTGTGGACTTAGTACATGCACATAACACATCTTAATGCCTTTCTCATCCCCATTTCCTTTCCTCATTCTGCCTCCATCCGTGTACGGTTCCTGACATATAACAACTTACTAGCAGATAGAAAACACAAATGATTAGAATTGTCAGAACAGCCCAGGGAGACAGGCGTCCCTGGCCTCAGGTGGCGTTGGTGAAGATGCCGACTCCTTCTTTTGTGCCCAAACCATTCTTCCTACCCAGTGGCTTTGCTTTAGTTTGTTTCAACAAGTGGCTAATGAGAAGAGACTGGTGTGCGCTGAACTTGAGGACTGCAGAGGAGAGTGCGGGGAGCCCGGGGCGTGGCCTGCTCTGAATGAGCAAGCACATTTTCAACACAATTGGCTGCCTAATCGCGTGTTGCAAACTTGCCTGATGTATTTGGATGTGTAAGCAATTATGTTCCCACTAAAAGCCTTGGTTAGTAATGCTTTTGTTCTCCATTTCTTACAACTGAACTAACAGAGGGAAGAAATAGTTATGGAAATGGTTTTCAATATATTTTGTTTTGCCTTTTAACTTCTCTTTTCAAAACATTTTTCAATTAAGCCAGCCAACTGATCCAAAGTTTATTATACGTGTAAATACTGCATGAAATAGATAAGGAGAAAAGAACCGCAGAGGATAATAAAAGGAATAATAATAATAATAAACTTCTAATGAAAAGGCCTATACGTTTGCATTCAACTACATCATTTAAGTAGGATTAATTTTCCTGAGCATCTGTTTATATTAGGTCCAATGTTCGTTCTATATAGGGAAGCTGGCTAAGACACGCTGTCCCTCACTTCAAGAAATGTCTCTTCAAGGAAATATTTGGCAGATTCTAGCTTAATATCAGAGTCGCTTGACATTTCATGAGATTAGAAATTTTACCTCCAAAAGATCCACCGACAAATATTTTGTTTTGCAGTAACCAGTCCTCTCCAGCCTAAAGTTCTTCATAATCCATCTAACACATTATGTTGCTAATTAAATTCAAAACTATTATACTCACTGGGGGAAAATCAGCACTTATATTGCTACCTTAAATCATTTGGAAAATCAAGCAGGTCAAAAATAACAAGTTTATGGGGGCCGGAGATTTAGCTCAGTGGTTCCGGCGCCTGCCTCGCAAGTGCTAGGTCTGAGTTCGATCCCAGTAACCACATACAATGTTGGGCATGATGAGTCATGTCCACCAGCCATCAATTCCACATACCACAGTGCGGGGTGTGGTGGTTCACACCAGTCATCCCAGCACTCGGGAGGCAGAGACAGGAGGATTGCTGAGTTCAAGGCTTGCCTGGGCTACATAGAGAGCTCAGGGCCAGCCTGAACTACAAAGTGAGACCCTGTCTCAAAAAAAACCAAAAAAAACCAAAGTTTAAAATAGCTATATTTGACATAAAAATATGAAAGGTTAAGCCTCTAATATGCTTATTTTTCAATTACTTCCTGAAGATACTACACATCATATTCCTGTGATCCTGGTAACTTTTGTGCTTCATAATTTAAATTTCACATGGGAATTATTATTCCTTCATCGAAATCTCTCCATATGCAAAACCAAGCTGATATTTAGTATATAAATAGTGAGGTCTGCATTTTAATTCTAGCCTTTTTGTTTAAATTGTGCAATACCTTGGTCTTTTGCCACTTGTAATTTTTTTCATGTAATAAAAGGAAATTTCTCATATCATAGAATAATTATGGGTTAGATAAAATGACACTAGGACTTGCCTAGAAAAATGCCTCAACAAGTAAAGAACATCGATAAGGACGACAAGTGATGAGCCCAGTATTGAAAATAAGATTTGCAGGACATATTTGTAAAATCTAAGAATTCTAAGTTTTCACTACAGTAGAGTATTAATATTGAAGACAGTCATATTCTTAATTTCTTGAGTGTTCAGTCTTTAAGTAGGTTTTGTGTTAAGAACTTGTAAAATGTTACCGTGCATTGATCTTGTGATCCTTCCAGCACTTGCTGTGTAGCCATGATTTGAAGTTTGGAGTTATCTATAAAAACAGTGATATACTTGATATACTCTTCAACATGTACAGTTACAGTTCACAAATCAAAACATTCAATGAGGTTGGAGTTTTACTTTTTCATGAAATTCTTCTCAGGAGCAGTCAGTTATTGGTCATGAAACTGAGCACACTCAGTTCCTAACCTTTACAGATGTTACACTGCAGGAGTCACCTAGAACTTTTGAAGCACAGATGTCAGCAGATCAAGTGCTATGTAGACTTAGCTGTTATTTCCACTGCAGGACATCTTGGTCAGTTCCCCTGGTTGCCTTTCTCACACTGTTTTCCTTCCTTCTGAGGAGGGTTAACTTCATAGGTAATTGAGGCTTGGACAGTAGTAGGATGACACCCTGAGTTGAAAGCTGGTATATTCCTGGGATGAATGGGTGACCTGCTGCTGGTTGAAACAGGTATGGACACAAACTATGAATTCAAAGGGCAATTTTATGCCTGAGGAATCATGTCTAGGGCCGTTGTAGGCAGAACCTCAACCCCACAGAGTTGGGGTGGGAAAAACATGAGCAAAGATGAAAAGCAAGCAAATAAACAACTACCAAGGGAGGCTATTACAGATGTCAAGACAACCAGATGTGGCCCCAAGTTGTGGAACTTCAGAAACTAAGGCCACTCAACCAGTAGAGGAAGCAATCACTACAGTGAGATTCACAGCCTTTGGGAAATAGTCTTGATTCAAAGCCAGAAGATTACTGAAGATTTTTTAAAAACTTGTTTTCTGGAATCAACATATGAGAAATCTGATGGGCCACTTGAGCTAAAGAGGCAGAAAAACTAAGATACCCTGTGACAAAGTGTGCTAAGACTCCATAGAAAGGGGAAACCACCAGTTCCTGAGAGTTCATGAGAAGACTCTTATTTTTACCATGGTTGGCTCTTCCAGTAGAAATTAATTTTAATTATTATCACCAATGTCTTCCTCCAATAGTATGTTCCACTTGAAGATTACTTCAAGAGATTAACAAAGAGATTTTGGAAGAAATGATTATGGCCTCTTTAAGCGGGGTAGAAGTTGCTGCCATCTCCTCTGAAGTCATGTAGGAGGGTTTCTGGAAACGCTGTCAAGAACTTTTAAATGTGTCCCCTCAGCTTGGGAGATCACAAGTTCTGCTGTCTGACTCACGCTTCAGAAAGGTAATCCTGACTCCTGAGTGTGAAAGTGAGAGAGCTGGAGAAGACTCATTGCTTTGCTGACAAAATTGGGGTGAATTTGGCTAGGGATGCTGCTCAGTGTTACAGTACTTATTTAGCATGTACAGTGACCTGGGTCCAATCCCCAGTGCAATAATAATAATAATAATAATTTTTAAAAAGAAAAAATGGATGAGTCAGGCAGTTAATGTCTATTACTGTCTTAATGTCTTATTATTGCTGTACTAGTGTCTATTATTAACGGTTTTCATAGGCCAAATGTGAGCTATGCAGGCGAGTCAAAGTGGAGTTCTTGGGGTCCTGCTGACCATGGAAGCCAGAAACCACTGCAGGCGCACATCCATGCTTGGTATAGGTACAGCAAAGGGCACAAAAAGGGGGAGTATTTGTTAGAAACTACAGAAAAGTAGCTCAGAGGGTTCTGCTGTAAACTAAATGTTTATTTGTTCCAAATCCTTATGTTGAAATCCTAACTCTCAAAATGCTGGTGTTAGAAGGCAGGACATTTGGGTGATGCGTAGGTCATAACGCCAGTGTTCACAGAAGTGGGATTAATGCTCTTATAAAAGAGGCCCCCGAACCTCCCTGGCCCTTCTGCCTTGGGGGACAGTGAAAACATGGCCACCTACAAAACCAGAAGCAGCCGCCCCTGCCACAATTTTAGACTTCTAAACTGCCAAAACTGTGAGAAATAAATTTTTGTTTTTAACAATACACTCAGACCATAATAGTTTGTTAAAGAAGACAGATTCCTGAATAGCAAAACTCGAGGTTAAATATCAGCAAATCCAAAAATGAAGTCTCACAAGTGACAAGAACAGGGATCTCTTGCCTTTCCTCCTACCCTTAGTCTTCCAGATTCCTTCGCCATTTGAGCTTCTTGACCAGCAGAGGTCGCTTCAAGTGGAAAGTAAGCAGAGAAATAAGCAGGAGATGATGATGGCGGCCACCTCAGAGTGGGACTCCAACCTATACCAAGTGTGAACAAGGAGGAAGGCTAAGGTTGTCACATAAAGGCAAGGTCAGAGTTTTGACTGAAAAAAGGTGATCTAAGTGTCTAATGATGATATCTTGTTACCTAAAGGGACTACAGGTATGTTTATTACCAAAAGACCATGGGATCTACTGAAATTCTGAACTGGATCAGATGATTAATCTACTAAATAATTCACAGAAAAATGGTAAAAGATCTATCTCTTCTGTTATATTCTTTGCAGTTGTCCTTGCTCTGATAATTGTCCTAAAATCCCCATTTTTTTCATTACCCACATTTATTTTGCCCTGGAAAACCCATAGATTTTACTCACTGTGTTCTAGTCCAACTTTATCTGTCCTAGTTGAGAACATTCTCAAACACAATATATTACTGGGAATTTTCTTAACCAGACCCAGCCTCTGGCCTCTCAGCCTGTGCCCCCATGAAATATGTTTGGATTAACTCCTGATATATATTAAATGGTCAATATACATAAGCTATTATTATAATTATTTATATTCATGTTATAAAATTTGGCTTGCTGGTCATGTCCAGGACCCACTCACTCTGTGCTTACCTGTATATCAGTTAAATAGCAATAAATACTGTTAGTCACAAAAATCTCTAAATTTTTCAAGGGCAGAAGATTTTCATTTTTGTACCACGATCTCTCAGTGATCCAGCAGTGCCATAATACAAATTCCTTGGCCTGATCTAAATCGATAATAATGATAATAATAATAATGATAATAATGATTAACTGTGCATTGGTAGATCTTATATTTCATTATTTGTGCAGATAGATTAGCAGCTGTTATGTAAAACCGAAGGGAGCATGTTGCTGCACATCACTCTGAGTGCTGTTTTCAATGGCCTTTTGGTACTGTGAGGGTCACTGTCATTCAGAGTCACCGAGATAGAGAAAATCGCTGCCTCTATAACTTCTCTGCTCTGGGAAAGTGGTGATGGTTGAGCTTGACTGTGACAACTCGATTGGCTTGAGAGCTTCCAGGGGATTGTTGACGTGTCTGGGGGAGACCGGATACTGTGTGTGGTCCTGAACCACTTCCTCTCCGGCGCCATTCCCATCTCTGCTTCCTGTTCAGCATAAACCAAACAGCTCTGTTCTCACACCCTTCTATCATGATGTTCTCACCTTAGAAATTTACCGTGGATTGAATGTACATATACCTTCTTCAAATCTGAGTGTGGGATATTGTGTCCTAACAGCAGGAAAGCCAGATAATACAAAGGTCTTACACTGAATTTTACCCCAAGTATACACCATTATTGCCAGATTCATGATGGTGCACACCTCTAGCACTGGGTAGACTGAGGCAGGCAGATCGCCACAATTTCAAGGCCAGCCTGAACTATACAGTAAGGTCAAGTCCACCCTGGACTACATAATGAGATCCTGTCTAAAACAAGTCAATAATAACAATAACAAAAAAGCACAAGTCAGGTGTAGCGGCACACACCAGTAATCCCTGGCCTCAGGAGGCTGAGGTAAGAGAATTGCCATGAGTTCAAAGCCAGGCTGAACAACATAGGGAGATTCTTGTCTCAAAGAAAACAAAACAAAATACAAATACACCATAATTACTAACAGACCCAGTAAGCCCCTCTGGTAATTGGTACTCTGTGGCCTTTGAAGAGCTCTGACAGAAGTCAACCATGAGGTTCACGTAGGGGAAGGATTAGTCAACTATTTGAGTAGGCAAAAGAATTAGTCCATTCAGGCTGCTGTAACAAAATAACACTTGAAGTAATTTATAAACCACAGAAATTCATTTCTCTGACCTCTGAGACTATAAAGTCGAAGTCAAAGTGTCAAAAGATTTAAGCCATTTCGGAATGATTTAAAGTGAGTGCCTACTTCCTCATATGTGACCTCTCCTTACCGTGTCTTCATTGACTAGAGAGGCCAGTTAACGCTTTTGTACAAATAAAGGTGCTAATTCCAATGATAAGGTCCTCACCTTTTTGATATAACATTTCTTGGTACCAATATTATGAGATGAAAAATTTTAATGAAAGTTAAGGGAACACAAACATCTACCCCACAGCAAGATTTTTTTGATAAGTGGTACAGTAAGTGCCAATCCAAAATGCTTCTTAGAAAGCTTGTCTTGTTACTTTTGTGCAAAAGGGCCTACATATTTTTTCTTCTAGCCAATTTCTCACTTTTTATACTATTCCTTTCCTACTCAAGCACACTTCTTATTGACTTTGCTAATAGATAAGCCTTCTAAAAAGATTTCAAAAATGTTATTTTGGTGTTTGTCAAAACGGACTCAAAAGAAAGACCTTTTGATTAGCTTCCATCCAAAGCCAATTGGCCATGGTTATAGTTTGCTTACTGAACATGGAACTTAAAATACTATTTGATATCTAGAATCTTATGTAAACTTAATTTATATACACATTATAAAATATCTTATTGACATGAGAAAAAAAATTTTTTTTTTTTGAGACAGGGTCTCACTTTGTAGTTCAGGCTGGCCCTGAGCTCACTATGTAGCCCAGGCAAGCCTCGAACTCAGCAATCCTCCTGTCTCTGCCTCCCGAGTGCTGGGATGACAGGCGCAAGCCAGCGCACCCGGCCATGAGAAAATTTTTTTTTTTTTGCTTTTTGGAGACAGGGTCTTGCTTTGTAGTTCAGGCTGGCCCTGAGCTCACTATGGTGCCCAGGCAAGCCGCCACGAACTCAGCAATCCTCCCGTCTCTGCCTCCTGAGTGCTGGGATTACAGGCGTGAGCCACTACACCCAGCATTATATGTGGTAACCGGGGATCGAACTCAGGTCCTTACGCTTGCGAGGCAGGCGCCAGAACCACTGAGCTAACCCTCCGGCCCCATGAGAAAATTTTTAAATTAATTCCAAATTCTGTAACTAAAGTATAACAAGAAAAATCTTAAAATATTAAATTTGGTCTGCAGTTTATTATGTTGTTCTTTGACCCACTCAGAGGAAAATACTACATTGCCTGAAGGGCAGTTAGCAGCACTATGATAATGGCTGCCCAGTTGGACTTTTGCAAAGCAAAGGGAAAGCCTAGGTAGACACAGGGGATTAATAAACAGCATAAAGCAAGAGCAGAAATATGATGACAGACAGTGATCTACTCAATCACCTGGAGAAGTGAAGCAGTGATGCTTCGTTTTCTTCAACCCTATTTTCACTCCTAACCTTTCTGTTTATGTTTTGACCTTTGCTTAAGAAGGTGGTGAGTTTATCGTTCTCCTTCCAGTTGAAAAGCCACCCAACAGTTGGATCTATTAAATGAGGCCAAATCACAGAGAAAAGAAAAGGAACGAGGGAAGACAAAAGGAAGAATTATTGATGATGAAGAATTGGATCTCCTGCAAAGAAGGTTCCAAAAATATATTTTATGAATGTTATCTATTTGTTTCCTCACTTAAAAATATAAGGAACACGTCACACGTGATGGTGCATTGAGTAATCCCAGCACTCTGAAAGGCTTGTATTCAAATCCAGCCTGAGCTACTTATTCTTTACATGAGATCCTGTCCCAGAAGAAAGAATTTTTTTAAAAGGGCTGAAGATGCAGCTCAGGAACAGGTCAGCACTTCATTCTCCAGTACTGTCTAAAAAAACAGCTAGTAAACCTAACGTGTGTCCAGCGCCTGCTCTGTAAGCACCTTGCTCTGGTGCTGTGGAATTTATGGTCCTTTCAGGGTTACTGCCATGGAATCTACTTCTGTTCACTGCTGTGTTTTCTAGGGACTGTGGTAAGACCAACACCAAATATCTGAGTAAACGGGTTCATCTTCATGCAGAAACCCTGTGAAACAGGCACATTCCTTACCTGCCCGCCTCAGACAGGGTACTCGAATGCCTGGACTAGGACACCCTCAGACTTCTACAACCTCTTCCTTCCACCTTCATTTTCTCCCCAACTCTAGCTCTTTCTCTCTCCTTGTCCTTCTGCAATGAAAGGCACAGACATCTGCTGTGACCTGTAGCTGTGCAGCCGGTTAGAGGTGAAGACACCAAGATCTGTAATTCTCTGCCACCCAATCTGCTCATTCCAAGCTGCGGTCCCTCCAATCAGAACCAACGCCTCACTCTTGAGTGAAGTTGGATATAGATGATCTCTGGAAAACCGACTGCATCCTCTTGCTTTCTACCTTTCGAAGAAATGAGTTCTTAGAATGTGATTACTAAATTTAGTCATCAGGTGTAGATTTTTAAGAGAGTGAATTGAATGACTTTGGAGCTGCAAGGGACCTTCAAAGACGTCTGAGGAAACACTATTGGTCTGTTTTTTGGAAGCAGATACGCGAACTCTAACCAGAGCAATGTGATCTTTTCAAGGCAACCCAGGAGGTCAGGGAAACACTGTGGAACCAAGTCTCGAGGGACTTAGTGGATTGTCTCACAGACCCCTGTGTGCACGTGTGAGGCTGCCTCACTCAACTCAGTTAAATCCTGTAAGGTGGTGACGTTGGATGAAATCAGCACCACATCCAGAGTGTTCTGTTTGTCTGTTTTTCCACAAAGCAGCAACAAGGAGGAGCAAGTGGCCCTTTGCTGCTTACCCTGCTTCTCTCGGTCACTTCCCCTTGCTGGCCACACAACCCCCAACGCCCACAAAACCTGACATATAACACTTTCCCTGCGTTTTTTGGATACCTTTGCACATGTTGCTCTTGAGGCTTCTAAAATTTATTTCTAATTATGTCGAATTTTAGAACAGCCTCGATCTCACAGTTTCAGAGCTTTGTGTGAGCACTGTTGATGTAATTTTCCACGAGGAGGTTGAAGAATCGTATGAAGCTCCTGTAACATCAACTCCCAAAGTTTAACTGGCAAATATATCAGCGACATGTTTGGACAATTACAGAGCCATACTGAAGCCAAACTTGACTTCCCATCCTCTGAGGAAACAAACCCTTACAACCATGGACCTCAGTGCTGCCTTGTTAGTGTGAGGGCCTGGTGGGCCCCGTAAGAATGAGAAAGAGGCAGAAGAGTGAGAGGGGGTTCAGGAGCCAATCTTTGGCCTACTTCTAATCTAGCCAGGGTTTCTTCTTTTGCGTGTTAAACCAGTGCAGAGAGGGTTGGGCTGAACCAAGTTCCTAAGAGTAAGGAAAAGTTTGAGGCTGTAAAAACCTGGAAGAGTGAGTCACATAAGTTTTTGTGACGGTGTGAGTAACTCTAGGTATGCCTATATTAAAATGCAGTTTAACAAAATGGCAAGAAGCAGGTTGTTCCAAAACAGAAGCAGAGGCAGAACAAGATCTTGCTAAGAGAGATGGCCTAGTGGCAATCATTTCCCAGAGAAAAGAGTGGCCATCAACAGGTGGCATCAGCTGCCACTCCCCCAGGTATAATTGGAGCAGGAAGTGAAGGCAGAGTATGAGAAGTCTGTACAGATGAGCAGGACTGTCGTGGTCATGGCCCTGGGGGCCGGATGGTGGGCTCCTCATCAGAAGAGTGAGGGTTCCAGGAACCCTGGGTCCTGACATTTTGAACAGCAGGGTTTGTATCCAAAGCTACTGCTAGACCAGGTTGTCATGTCGCCTACCTTTCTGTCTGAGGAGGTCTGCAACATCCTTTTATAAATCCCTTCAGGATTTTCATCCAAGAACACTTTTGTTAGTACTACGCAATAGGTTGTTTGAATTTGAACTCTTGCATTTGGGACTGGAGTGGAAAGCTTCACACTACAGACAGCTGAGAGCTGTGTTTTAGCTCAGCCACAAAAATGTTGCATTATTCGACACTGTTAATGTTTTCCGAAAACATTAACAAAAGGGAGTCAAAAGGGAGTGAATTTTTTTCCTCAATGGGAAAGTAAAGCTTATTGACCTAAATATAATTACTTTTAAATATACTTTCAATGATCACTAAACATGAAGTTTCTAGCTGTTGACCTCTTCATGGGCTTCAAGATGATGAATTAGAGCCTAGCTGAGTTATCAAGAGTGAACTCTTTCCTTCAAGTCATAATTTGTGACTTCTTTACTGTACAACACAGAAACATATTCCCCTGATTTTCATGATATTTCTTTGAAATGCTCCCTAATATGTCATTTAAGGTCTTTCAAAGTGCTTGAAGCTTCTTTGAATGTCTGATTTCCATATGACTATCTCTTAAATTGCACATATTGTATGCAATCTTCAAGTGACCCAGTCGCTTTTCCTAATGCTAGAAGTAACAATTACAGCACCAAATTGTCCCCCTTAAAAATTATGGCCATAATGATTATTTGCCGAAGACCATTCCTTCAGCAAAATGAAAACTCCTGCTCCACACATTACCCAGTAATGGCTTTAAATTTATGCAGCAGAGAAAATTAATGAGTTATTTCCATTTTACAGTGGAGACTACTGTATGAATATTTCTAAAATGATGAGAAAATAAAAGAATGACAGGTGAAATAACTACTGCCAAATAACATAAATGCCATTATGTATCGGAATGACTATTAAATAAACATTCAACAATGGGAAATAAAGAGGCTAGCCCTGAAAATCAGGTTTCTGAAATTGAAGACAACAAAGCACATTGTATTATTTCATGAAACACAGATGTAGTTAGAGAAAAGTTTGATATAAAATAAACATTTTTTAAGTTGGTTCTAGTTTTCAGTGCTGCCACAAATGTTTTTCATTTGACAAACTCTGACTTTTGTTGTTGAAAGGAGTGGATGTGTTTCTGATTTGAGGTGTGTGTGTGTGTGTGTGTGTGTGTGTGTGTGTGTGTGTGTGCGCGCGTACTGAACCAGAAGCATCAGTTCCTGTCCAAGTTAGAATTACTTCCTGGTTTTGTGTGAGGAGGAGGGTTTTAAAGCAGCATGAAATGAAAGCATGTAATTAAAGCAGCATAACCCTCATTTTGTCTTAGACTGCGGACTAATGTTAATTGTCCTCAAATCTAAGATTTTTTCTGAAAAACTAAAACATTTCTTTTCATTTGAATTTCGTGAAGCAACACCAGATGAAATCCACCGACATACGACGGACGTCAGATGGTGAAAGTTCTACGGCCTGAACCCCTTCAAAGAGCACAAAAACATACTTTACCAAAGAAGTTCTAAAACATGTTTCTTTGTAAACTTCTCAACATTGACTTGTTGAAAATCTGGTAATAGTATCTGATCAAGATTTCTATTGTCAAAGAGGCCAAAAGTGTAAAATAAATTCATGACAGCGGTAGCAAGTTTTCAATACTATTATCAGATTTTCAAAATCTAGTTCTAATATTCCCAGATGAACCCTTTCTATGGATGTCCTGTTGATTTGATGTCTTGTGAACCAGCTGTCCAGAGCTCCCTTCTTTGTTGTGAGTTTCTAAAGACAACATTTATAGTTTGCTGTACTGTTCAATTTCAAGAACTATCAGTTTACTGTTCCTTAGCTTTTATTTTTCTGAAAAGCTTAATTTTTTAGCTTGGGAAGATATATGAATATATGATCATAACAATTTTACACTGAGATAAGTGTTATTTTTAAATTTCAGAACTTTCTCCTGGGATTTCTTGTGGCTTTTCTTCCCCCACCACTGTTGATGAAAGAGGACTGGTAATTGTTAAATGTTACATTTTCTATAGCTTTAGTTCTAGGCTGTTGCTGCCCCCATAGGAGGAAGAGAATGGCAGTTTAGCAATTTTGTCCTATCTCGGCATCCATAGATACCCGGACAGAAACATGTAAACTGCACAATTCCCACAGGGCCAAAACAACTTACAACTGAGCACAGGGGACTTATAAAAGTGTCCGAGCAGCTAGTCCAGTTTCACATCCATCAGTTTTATAACAATGACATGAAAAGTTGAAAAATTACATATCATGTTTGTTCCTAACAGGAACATTTCCTTAATTCATCTTTTTGATATTTTTCTGTTCACTCTTCCTTCTGCATGAAAACATTAAATGTTAACTCTATGAGCCCAGTGACTGTCAAACATCAGGACAATTTTCGTGAGGTTAACATTTGTATTTTCTACAAGTGTTGAAAACTAAAGATCCATGTATTTTAGGGAATAAAATCAACTTTGACTTGGCAAACAGATTGGCTGTAATTTATTTCAAATATTTGTGAGGAAATCTTCACAGTAGTGTTAATATCTGGATTTAAACTTTTATGTATTATTTTCTCAAGTGAGTATGTGTGGGTGTGCCTCCTTATGTACTGGCCTAAGTATTTAGCAGTCATTTAAAACTGCAAATTTCCCAGAAAATTATAAACTCTTCTTATTTTTACCAATCTTTCCATTTATTTAAGTACCACCTAATTCCTATCAGTCTGAACACTGCTAGATACCAGGAGGGTAAAGGGAACAATATGTCAAATTGTTATTGATGCCACATTTTACTTTCTCAAATCATATGTTCTTTTGAAGTAATTTTATAACTAGTGTTGAAAAACTGAATATATAACTTAGGTTCTTTTCTTTCATTAGCATTTTTATGTCAGAATTTGTCAAAATACCACTTTGTAAAACACCAGAAATAGTAAAGACTTAGCTGCTTCACTTTTATCACTTCTTGCCTAGGGAAATTGTTAAAAATATGATGTGGTCCCAATACCATATTTCTAGTCTATGCACTAAGTTTTTAAGTGGACATCTTTCCTCACTCTTTTTAAAAATTCAAAAGTAACAGGGTAATCAATTTTTTTTTACAAAGGAGGTGAATCTTCCACTGACCCAACAAAATATACATGGAGAACATGATGTTTAAAATGAGAAAACAATGTAAGTTTAGATTTAGGATTAAGTAGAAAATACTTGCCACACCAGTGCTACTTCTTTCTTAAACTGTTCATTTTAATCCCTAAATTGTTTTCCCTATATTAAAACATAGGAAATGCCAGGACTGGAGTCCCAAGTAACAAAACACAATGGACAGGGCAAGTTAATAGTCATTTACTTTCAACTAATCAATAGTTAAAAAATGAATTCTAAGACTCAAGAAAATTAATTTCTTTTTCACATTTCTTTTAGAGCAGTGTATTATACTGTGGAAAGCTCTTTAGTCAAGGTATCCTTTCACTAGAGTAACAAAATATTAAATTATACATAAAATAAAAATATACTCAACATATTCATTTTCTTTCTGCTTCTGATTATGACAGATTTAGGAATACTTATAGTGGTGTTTTAAAAAATAAAAAACCACCTTTCCCCTCCGGAGGTTTTGTCCTTCTTGTTTTTGCCACTAATGCTCTGAAACAGATCCCTGATAGCCTCAAAAACATTCATTTGGAAAGTCACACCCCCTGCACTTTTTTCTCAGCCATAGCAGGATTCCATGGGTATGATGGATATTTGGAGTGCAAAAAATGATAACCAAGCAAAAAAAAAGTCATACAAAGACAGTAATCATGTTTACTATTAAAATTTTTAGATTCAAGATTTATAACATATAATTCAGTTGGATAAAAAAGTAACAAAACATGAGATGGTCAGGTGAGGAGGCAGATTCTGAATGTGAAGACATAGTCTAAGGTAATGCATTTGACAAATAGTCTCTGTCTTTATTGAGCACGGTCTCTTTTATGAATCCCCGATTTCTATAAAAATGATTTTAAAGAAAGTGTGGCACATGTGGAATATAAATTTATGACTTGGCTCTGGTGTGGAAGAATAGTCTCTCCAAAAGAATGAAATCCTAGTGGTTATCAATGGGTCAAAAGAATTATATTTTTTTATTTATACTTCAGAAATGTAACCAAGTGAATGAATGGTTTCATATACATTTTTACATCCAACAGTAGTGACACGCTGTTCATACATTAATTCTATAGTAAAATGTACATCCTTTTTGCTCAGTAAGATTTGCCAAGTGTTTATGGACAGGAAAAAAAAAAACTCCTTCATTGCAACCTAATCTAATGAAATAACAAGATAATCCATGTTTTTTGCAATAGCTTAGTGGTATTAATAAAGCTATTGTCCAAATATGTGTTAATATTGGCATGTGGAAGATGAAGCCTTACAAATTCTCAAAAATGTAAATGCCCAATTTGAAAACTTTGAAAAATGGTCTATTGGATTTTTGCGACTGAATCTGCCCAGGGACATTAAAGTCCAGGATGGTTTATTTTAAGTTTACTTCTGTAGTTCTCTTCCTAGCTGACTATTCTTCGATTCCCTAATCACAAGAAACGCATTCTTATGAAGTTAAGCAGCCATGGATACAGAATGCTGATGACATTTTCTCCATATCTAAGTTATTTAAAGAAAACCCAGTTAGTGGTAATTCTACCAAATACTTGTAACATTCACATAAAATTTTAATTGATTTTCAAATAGTACAACTGTACCAGGAATCCAACCACATAGACTATAAGCCTTAAGCCCACTAGGTTTAAGCAATTGTGTCTTTGTAGACTAAAACTATGTAAAATAAAATCTGATAACTCCCTGGTGTTAGAGGTAGACAGTTTTCTTTCAAATCCTAGGTTTGGTCCTTTATTTTATTCAGCAGTGAAAGCCATGAATACAGAACAAATAACAGCTGTTACAATTCTCAACCATGACTTCTAACGTCAGAGAATTCAAAGTATGAACATAGTACACAGTAATGAAAAGTATCAAAAATTAGTTTACCTCAAAAAAGATAAATAAAACAGGTATATTCCACCAATACATAAACAGATGTTTGTGCTACAGTTAAAATTTGCTGTATACAAAAGATCATAGTCCTCATAATCAGCTTATGATAGAAGCAAGAGTACATGAGCCATTTAAATTGTCAGACATTATGCTTTATAAGGTATGCACAGAAGTTCAAGCAATAAATACATACATTAGTTCAAAGCCTTACAATAGCTACGCAAAGCAGATGCAGAAAAGCAGATTTGCTATTACTAGCAAGCAATGATATAAGAGTAAAAATTCATGAAATGCATTAAAGCAACATTTTTCTTAGAAAAAGTCTGGTCATTTATGGGTCCACCAACATTTTTACATAATATGCACAATTATCAAAATACAGACCAAGCATTTCAGAAAACTCCAAAAAACCTAAAATCTATTTTCAAAGCAATTGCAGTTTTGGAGGTTTTTCTGGTATAATGTGCAAGCAGCTATTTTTTTAAAATTGTATTCATATAAAACCCATGCAAAACTCTACAGGTATATGCATTCTGTGGCTGAGACTTCCTTTCAAAAGTTTTGTAACTGAGGTATGCATACTTTAGCATCGTAGTCTTAGGCCACCCTCCTGATGGTACACCTCTCCAGTTACTTCTGGTCCCTCAAAGCCTTTGAAAATGTACCTGAAAGACCCATTTTTCCCTTTCAGAGATTATCCTTACAGCAGGATCCTAGATGACTGAAAACCACCCTTCACAATACCCACCTTTCTTCTGATGTCATATTAAAACTTCCAGTTCGTTGACCATGACCCAAAGACAAACATAATGAAAAGTAGCAGTTACTGTGACGTTCTCACGTTTCATGCAATCTGCCATAATTGTTCTAATTTTTTTCTTTTTTTAAACTTTTTTTTTCTTTTTTTTCTTTTTTTTTTTTTTTTGCAGAGGTAGAAGCTTTCAGAAAGCCTTTTGGGTAAGTGGGAAAACCCTTTTGAAAGCCGTTATGTCCTTTTATTTGGTGTGATAGATGACTGGGTATCTCTCTAACTCTATTTGCTGACTTCAGCAAAGAATAAACGATGAGCTTAGTTTGCAAGAGCCAGTCCCGTCACGTGGAACTGGTGCATATGTTAAGCTCTAGCAGCCGCCTTCTGTCAAAACTGTTTGTAAAGCAATA
>PVIC010011841.1:0-5000 GCA_004025085.1 Thryonomys swinderianus | reverse complement strand
TCATAAGTAAAAATAAAACATTTGTTAATCTTAAAAAAATGAAAACATGCATTTTATATTCCTAGTGGTGAGACATTTAAAATTTGAAACATATATTAGAATATGCCAAGAGAACATTTAGGTTTGTTATTTCTGTAGACCCTTTAACAAACTGAACATTTAATCAGCATGGAGATTTGTGCTATTTCAAGTACTGCATAGCATGCAACATAAGGAAAATATTAAGTACTTAAGCTTCACTTCCTTACAAACAGCATTACAGCTATGAAAGGATACCTAGATGTAAACAAGGTTTATTGTAGTTCTGATGAATATATTTGGTCACTAGTTTCATACGATGATGACAATCCATATTTTGACTTAATTAAAAGTTAAAATATTCCTCTTGATAGTCCTGAGTCAATCATATGTAATAGGCGTATTGTCCACTTTACAACTCTTGTGTTGTCAGAGGAAGCAGTTGCTTTAACACCTATTCTTTCTTATGGAATCTGTATTAATTCCTTTAAAAGTGCATGGTAACAAATGAGCTGCCAAAACATTGTAACCGTTATTAATAGGACATCTTGGCATAAGAAAACTACTTAAAGGCCAACAAAAGAAGTTACTGCTGTGGTGATTGTCTGGGAGCTGTCCTACCATCTTGCATAAAACTAAAAGTTCCTGAATGTTTCTATTGTATCAAGCTACTTCCATAATTTGTATATATTCCTCCCTGGGGGCAGGTTAGAGACTATGGGAAGTGGTCATTATAAGACCACTATTGCACACTGTGGGATAAATGATGAAAATATATTGCAGACAGTACAAATAAAAAGTCAAGCAGAGATCTGTCAATGATATTTAAGGAAACTGAAGTTATTGTGTTTGCATCTATGTATACAAAAGTTGTATTAAATCAAAAGCATTCTACTAACTGTATGAAGAAAACCACTTTAGGCTTAAGTGTCCACGGTTCTATTTGCTGATCTGTATGGCAAATTATAAAGTAAAACCATAATTCCTGAGGTAACTAATATATGTTACAGGATAATTTATAAATGAGAAAAGTAGGACTTCATATATATCTATATATCTCTATATATGATTAATATAAAGATACTATTTTCTGTGATGAGTAAATTATTTAGTCCTCATCAAGATACCACAGCAGGGCCAGAGATTTATCTCAGTGGTTCCAGAGCCTGCCTAGCAAGTGCAAGGTCCCTGGTTCGATCCCCAGTAACAGATCCCACATACAACAATACCACAACCAGCAATCAGTACCACATACTACAATGCTGGGCATGGTGGCTCATTCCTGTAATCCCAGCACTCAGGAAGAAGAGGCAGGAGGATTACTGAGTTTGAGGCTTGCCTGGGCTACACAGTGAGCTCAGAGCCAGCCTGAACTACAAAGGGATACCCTGTCTCAAAAAGAGAGAGAGAGAGAGAGAGAGAGAGAGAGAGAGAGAGAGAGAGAGAGAGAGGGAGAGAGTGAGAGAGAGAGAGAGATCACAGTAAATTAAAGATTTGGAAATTAGAAACATGTACAGTTAGGAAAATGACCCATTGGAGGAGGGAATTTATACACATATACATACATACAGATATATTTGGGCAATTTGGACATATGTGTGTATGTGGGTGGGTGGCACCACTGATTCACAGGTGACTTAAAAACTGTAAAAGCGTAGAACTACAAAATCTGACTGTGAACATCATTTTGAAGAAAAATCCAACTATTGTGACTATAAAACACTTACAAATAAACTTAATTATTTTGACTAAATATTTCATTGAACTAGCCCATAGCTTGAGAAAATCCCTGATGAAACAATATGTGGACACATGTCTAGGATTTAATCATTTATCATATTCCTAATAAACATATACAAATTAAATAAACAAAATATACAAATGAAACATTCTAATGAGATCATTTGTAAAAGTTCAGATTCATTTCATGATATTTTAAAATGGCATTTCAACATAATAAAGTTAAAAATGGGATTTATAATTTTAGATTTTCCTGGTTTAATCTAGGATTCAGATCATTTTCGTGAATGCCACATTCTAAGTACTAAAAATAATCAGAATAAACTCATAAGACTTATATAATAGAACTTTTTTTCTAATAAGGTCTTATAAGTAACCTGTTAATATTGAAAATGTCCTAGGTTACATAGCTGGATATTTCAAAACAGATGTTGAGTTACTGTCATGATATATACACAGAGATTTACCACCATTGTAGATTAACACAATTTGGGCAGTCCTTTAATCTAAGCTACAGATTTTATACAGTGGTGAGTATTAGAGTCTCAGAGCTCCGAGAGGACTTAGATGGTCCTCCTACCATATTTCCTGGTGCTACTGTTGGGTCCTCTGATGGTATCTGGTTCATTTGAATTTACTGTTTTAGGGTGTATCTGGTTAAAGAACCTTATGAAAAGGTTCAAATTGTCAAAAAACAGGTAGAATGTACTATGAAAACACAAGCACATATAGAACATATTTTTAAAAGGATAACTACAAAGATATGTTGCATTGCATTTTCAGCAAATTTCAATATTCAAAGACTTTATTTATGTCACTGCCCTATACAAAACTGTGGTTTGATCTTAGACATGGGAAGTTGACAGAGGATTAATACAAAACCTTCAGCTATTCTCAACAGTATATTATTTAGCTTCAACTTGTAAATGAATTTCACAATAATAATTTCCACTTCAGCCTTGAATAATTAACCTGAAAACATTGTTTTCAATTTCTGTTCTAAGCCAGTCTTCATGCTGAAACCATGCTTCCCCCATCAACTTCCTATCTGTACACAGAGACCAGAATTCTCTCCCATACTCTTTGGTATCTATTCACATGTCTACTACTTAGTCCTTACAGTGTTGATTCTCTACAAATTTTGTTTGACATGTTAAACTTTCACTAATTTGCAGGCATTTTTGGAGCAGTGTTTTAAAATGGTCATTTTGATGCTCAATACTATAGAATCTTTGAGTCCTAAAGGTGTTACCAAACATATCCTTGTTCCAGATTGCTATTTCACAGGCCAGGAAACAAGTGCATTCCAAATGTTTGCAAAAGGGCACAGTCCGAAATAGCACCAGGGTCGCCTTTAGAATATTTCTTGGATCTTTATTTTCTCTATCCCATGTTACCTAAATTGCCTTAATTACTTAAGCTTTTAACTCTTTTTAGTCACTGTACTTGTCTTGATGACTAGATTGTGAACTTTACAGATTAGGAGACCTACACACAGAGCAGGCACGCGGTCGATACACGCTGATTGAACAAATTATGTACCATCAAGTCATTAAGATTTACATCTACACTAATTTCTTTCTGGAATTAACAAATTTTTTATACCTTTCCACTCAGAATGAAGAAAGAATCAGAGATGGAAGGATAAAAATAAAAAATTCCCTCTTGAATACAACATTGGATTGCAATTTTATTGAAATAAGCCAAACCAATGCCAATGATTATTCACAGTGAAATGTTAAAAGATCAGATTGGCATCAATGCAATTTCTGGAAGGAAACATCACAAAGAAGGTTGACCAATCTAAAGGATAAAATTGCTTAAAGTTACACTAACTATCCCTATAGGTTGGTAGAGAGCTTTTCCATAAAAATAATATTTCTACTATTATTATCTGTCAGTATTATCATATTATATCTCATATTACTAGTCTTCTCAATTGAGGGATTCAAAGTGACCTACATCTTCATATTGTGTGCAGATTTTTTTTTTTTTTGAGTCAGGGTCTCACTTTGTAGTTCACGCTGGCCCTGAGCTCACTATGTAGTCCAGGCAATCCTTGAACTCAGCAATCCTCCTGCCTCTACCTCTTGATTTTTGGGATTACAGGTGTGACCCACCATGCCGGGCACTGTGGTGTGTGGTTCTGAATGCTGGTGGGCATGAGTCACCATGTCTAGTATTGCTGTATGTGGTTATTGGGGATCAAACCAGGGACTTTCTGCTTGCTAGGCAGATGCCAGAACCACTGAGCTAAATCTCTGGCCCATATTTTGTGCAGATTTCAAGGACACTGAATAAAAAGAGACTACATGCCTACTGAGGGTCGCAGGGTAAAGAATTAGTCTGTTGTCGGGCATGGTGGCTCACACCTGTAATCCCAGCACTCAGGAGGCAGAGGCAGGAGGATTGCTGAGTTCGAGGTTTGCCTGGGCTACGTAGTGAGCTCAGAGCCAGCCTGAACTACAAAGTAAGACCCTGTCTCAAAAAAAAAAAAAAAAAAAAGAATTAGTCTGTTATAGCCATAAGCAGCATTTTTCTTCCCCTTCCCTCATTATAGAATATGAGGACCACTTATTTCTGAAACAAAATATCCACAATACATATTTCTACATTTTCCAGTTTTGCAATTTTTATATCATGTGTTATATCACTGTATGATAATTTTTCTTCTAGAAATAATGTTCTTCTCTATCGTAGAAATATCCTTGGCAATTCAAATAAAATAAAAGAATTCCTTTAAGGAAACTCTCCCTCTTTTTGCTCAGAAATTCTTCATTACAGACCCTCTTCTCAGATGGAATTAAGTGTTTTTAATTATAAGGGTATAATTTAACACAATAAATCTTATGTATTTAGTATTTTGATTAATTTGTAAGTAGAAGTAATACAGTGGAATTTAGACACGTCATTTATAATCTTTAGTCATGCAACAGTGGCTAAGTGGTTCAGACTACAATGTTTTTTTTTTTTTTTAAACAAGGTCTCGCTTTCTAGTTCAGGCTGGCCCTCAGTTCACTATGTAGCCCAGGCAAGCCTCGAACACAGCAATCCTCCTGCCTCTGCCTCCCGAGTGCTGGGATTACAGGCACGAGCCACCACACCCGGCACTGTGGTATGCAGTATTGATGGCTGTGGGCGTGAGTCGCCACACCCAGCACTGTATGTGGTTACCGGGATCGAACTCAGGGCCTTGCGCTTGCGAGGCAGGCGCTGGAACCACTGAGCTAAATCTCCAGCCC
>PVIC010011840.1:0-40715 GCA_004025085.1 Thryonomys swinderianus | reverse complement strand
CATTATCTGCCTTCAGTGTCAATCAGAACAGCATCAATCCTATTAACCAGAACAGCCTTTGTTTCAGTGGTTTGAGACAGCATAGCTAAGAAAGAGCTGGTCATTTATGAGGCAGGATCGCCACACGGCCACTCCTCACTCGCACAGACCATACCTTCTATGCATTACTAAGTAACACATAGGCCAAATTCCAAGGTGTTCACGTACCAAGTGGATTCTTTTAAAGAACTGGACCAAGACTGCAGTTCTACACCAGGAAAGGCAAGAAGCATAAACAGAGCTTGCTCTTGTGAACCAATAGAAGGACAGTCACAGGGCACACTTCGTTCTGCTCACTTATGTGAAGAATTTTGCCTTGGGCTCAGCAAGGCAGAATAGGAAAGGAAGCAATAATACTAGCCTGATCTGGGCCATACTCAATATGTAAAATGGTCAGCCCTCGTGCTCCAAGGTACAGTGTGGGCTTTCCGTGGCCCATTCCACATCCAGGGTAAATAGAGGTCTAGTTTGCCCATTTTAACCAAGTTCTCTGTTTGGTCTCCTCTCTTCTTTACTGCAACTCTCTTCTTTACTGCAACAAATCGAGGCAATGTGATTACAATGCACTAAAATGCTAAGATACCAAAAATGCTAAGATACCAGTGGTTCCCGTGCCTGCCTCGCAAGCACAAGGTCCTGAGTTCGATCCCCAGTGACCACATACAATGCCAAGTGTGGTGACTCATGCCCACCAGCAATCAATACCACATACCACAGCACGGAGCATGGTGACTCACACCCACCAGCAATCAACTGCGATTACAGGCATGGTGGCTTACACCTGTAATCCCAGCACTCGGGAGGCAGAGACAGGAGGATTGCTGAGTTCAAGGCTTGCCTGGTCTACATAGTGAGCTCAGGGCCAGCCTGGACTACAAAGTGAGACCCTGTCTCAAATAAATAAAAATAAATAAATACTAGCCTGATCTGATCGGTTTGCTCTTCTCGTCCATTAACACTTCAGTGAAATGAACTGCTTACACCATTTGTGCTAACTTTCACCATGTAAGAGGTATAAAATAACATCATTAAAATACCTCCTTTGGCCGGGCGTGGTGGCTCACACCTGACATCCCAGCACTTGGGAGGCAGAGGCAGGAGGATGGCTGAGTTCGAGGCTTGCCTGGGCTACATAGTGAGCTCAGGCCCAGCCTGAACTACAAAGCGAGACCCTGTCTAAAAAAAAAAAAAAAAAAAATACCTCCTTTGTCCTTTAGTCAGTAATCACAAGCTCCTCTCTGACTGCTCAGCAAATCCCATCCCACCTTTCCTCACTTGCCTCCCGTTGGACACTCTCCCATCTCCCCATAATTGAAGGCTGATGTCATCTGGAAATAACTTGCACTCTCTATTTTCAGATGCTCTGCCATCAACACAGCTGCCCAGCATCCTGTCATTGCCCGTCGCTGTCAGTTAATGCAGGAACACAAACCTTCAGTAACATTATGCAAATGTGTAACCTTCCCTAGAGACTTTCTGCCTGGTTATTTCTAAGTTGCACTGAAATAGTACATTGTCCATGTAGATGGCCGTGACCTACTCTAACGTGTCGCCCCACCCTCCACACACACGCACATGCATAATTTCCTTGATCTCATTTCCTAGGGACATCTACAGTTTCTGGAGTGGAGAATCACTGTGAACCAGAAGTTTCACAAGGAAAATGTTTGTAGAATTCTATAATCGACACCATGTAGGTGAAACTCTCTCTAGAAGGAGAATTTAAAACTCAATATGTAAAATGGTCAGCCCTCGTGCTCCAAGGTACAGTGTGGGCTTTCCGTGGCCCATTCCACATCCAGAGTAAATAGAGGTCTAGTTTGCCCATTTTAACCAAGTTCTCTGTTGGTCTCCTCTCTTCTTTACTGCAACTTTATCGAGGCAATGTGATTACAATGCACTAAAATGCTAAGATACCAAAATATATTTACTTCAATTATTTTGCCTTCTATTGACTCACTGTTATTCCTCTTGCCTATTTTGGCAGCCAGTATCTCTAGTGCTCCCTTCTATCCTTTCTTCTTTTCACTCAATATATGTATTTTTAAAGTATTAACTGTGATAAAACACTTTAAAAATCCTCAGAGAAACACAAGGGGGCTGTTCTCAGTGAGCTTGCAATTTAATAGGAAAGCTAAGACATACAGACAGCCTCTGACTTAAGGGAAGTAATATCCAGAACCAGTCTCTATGCAGTACCTGTAAACATATTGGAGATTAATGGTCTAGACCTAGAGCCTAAATGTCCATTTCCCTGAATTCCACTTGTCAAAATGTTCAACTGTCATCTAGTTTGGGACACAAGACATGAGCAAAAGAGGATAATTGACCCTAAAATGTCAGACTGCAAAGTGTTGTTGAATGTTACTGTCTTGGTTATTTTTCTTATTCAGGATAAAATACCCAACACTCAAAGTTAAATGAGGAAAAGTTTATTTTGGTTAAAAGTTGGGAAATGTTTCACTTCATAGTAGGCTGGCTCCAAGACAGGGCAGGATGTCACAGGGGTGCTAAAGAGGATAAACAGCCCATGGCAAAGCAGGTAGAAAGCAGCAAGCAGCAAGCGGCAGGCAGCAAACCTCTTTTTGTCCCTTATGATTCACCTAGTTTACCCACTCTTAGGGAAGATAACACTTACACTAAGGGTGGAGCACCCTTAATCTTCCTTAGAACTATGCCAAACCAATCAATGGTCAAATTTCGTAACTGCACATCCTTAATATCAGCACTATACACTCCAGATCCAGCTACTTCCAAAAAGCCTAACCTATGACCCCATGAGGCCTTGCGGGGGAACCTAGACACAAACCATAACAGTTATATCAACAACTGCTGCAGGAATCGAGGGGGCACTGACAGTTTGTCTTGGCAGAAGGTCTTTTTATTGTATCATCTTTCCTAAGCCTGAATACAGACACTGGTCCTGGCTCTCACATAAACAAAGCCTTTGGTTTCTGCAGCAGAAGTGAATGCATCCTACCCAGTAGCAGGGCCATGCCTGGACTATGCCACCAGAAGCCTGATCTGTGCAAGGATCTCTGTCTGTGTGTTTCAGGGGAAGATGGGCCCCTTCCTAGCTCCGAGGATGTACCTTGTGTAGCTTAAGCCAAGCATAGAAATTCTATTTGCCACCCCAATAACCAATTGCAGAATTGGCCTAACAAAAACGTGAACATTCAAATGAAAAGGCAAATCTGCTATGGTAACTTGTTGGGGAGTTATGTAAGCAATTATAAAGGGATAGGCACTTTCCCAGCCACGGGAATTTGCTGGGTGATGTCTACAGTTACGGCAGCCATCTTGAGTCCATGCCAGGGAAGCAAACAAAGAAAACCTAGCATGCTGAAAGTGATATGGCCCAAAGAGGGTATGAACCACCATCAGAAGTGGTGTCAGATGCTAACAGTGAAGAAGGGCAACACTACAGAAATGCCACGGGGTTGATTGGTTCAACAACTATAAGGAAAGAAAAATAGCAACACAAAACTAGGTCAGCAGAAAGAGTAGTGAGAAAAATGAGAAGAGAACAGATGATACAGTCAAGTGTCAAAGAAGCGGTGAAGAGAAGTGATTGAGAAATTGGAGGCAGCACAGTGGCCACAGTTCCAGCAGCAGCAGGAGGGTCCCAACCCCAGCCACTCAGGAGAGGGCAGGTGACACCTGCTTCAGACACCTGTCACCTGTCCAGCCAGTCAGCAATCTAGACAGTGTTTAACGAAATGATTAAAAATATAAAAAGGGAATTCTATTAATTGCTTAGAGAATCACAAAATAAGTGTCACTGTACTCCCTAAAAGCAAAACCTGGGGACGTTCAATAAGTTAAGTCCCATCAATTCCAAGTTTGAAATAACTAATATTGTAGCAGCCACCGAGCCCACGTGCTGAAAAGGAAAGGATAATATCATGTGAGGAGTCCATGGCATGGGGCAGACGAGTGTGTTGGCAAAAAGAGCAAAGGTGAAGAAAGGAAAGGGAAGTTGGTTAAATAGATTACAAATTAAGTGGTATAATCTAAGTAGAAAAATATCATTAATAAAAAATGACTTTCTTGAAATATGACATAAAGGTTGGGGGAAAAGAACTAGTCAAATGGAAAACTGTAGCTAAATGAAGGTAACAAAAAATGGTCTATTAGAGAACTTAAGTGTCTTGGCCATAGTTTTTACACAAGTACAGAATAACTTTCTGACCCTATTTATGGATAAATAAATTCTGTTTTATGTATTTTGTCTGATAGGTATTTTTGAAGATTCTGGCAATGTCTGAATGTCAATATGCAGTAGGCTTGCAAAGCCTTATGAATTTAAGGGGGAAGCTATTAGAAAACCATGACACGGGTAAATAATTTTCCACTTTCAAAGATAAACTTAATAGTACATGTCTATTTCACAGGTTAAAATGCAATCTATTTTAATGACTTTTACCAAAATGCTACCCTAGCAGTAATCAATAAATTAGATTCATAGGGAATTTGATTACCATGAGGTTGTCACTTGCCTAAATTTCAAACTTCCACATGTCTCATAAACTACACACAATATTTTTAATAACATGAAAAATTAAATTTGTCTTTCCAGATAAGTATTCCTAACTGCCTACTATTTTGGCTCTCAGTATATTATTTTTGTTTTAATATATAAGATGAATGATGTTGACATGGATATGTTCCCATGGTTACACAGACTTTGCTGAATAAAGAAATAGCTAGGACCTAAAACACTTTTAAATTAGTCCCAAGGATGTAATATAGAAGTAAGATTTATTTTCCTATTTACATGTTCTTTATACTTAATTTCTTCCTTATTATAAATTTACCCATTTGGTAAAATTGAGAAGAAAAAATAATTAAAATTGCAATTTATGTGGATTTAAATGATACATAATCCGTCAAGTATTATTAGTATGTTAATAAGACTTGCACTCCAAAGAGAAAGCTTTGAATTATCTGTAATTTCCACCTAGGTAACTAATTAAAAGTCAACATTATTTCTCACATACCAGAAAATGAGTAAGAGAGGTATCTTCTAATCCACTTTAATTTTGAGCAAATGGTAACTTTATTAAAAACTTTTATACTCCTGTTACTAACAAATGACCTGTTCTTGGGTTCACTTCCTATTTTATCACACATATATGAGTGGCTTGACATATTTGAGAAACTAAGTGAAAACTGTTGTGTGTTTCCCAAAAAAAAAAACAAAAAAAAACCAAAACCACAATCTTACATGTTTGTGGCTACTGATAAAAACAACTCTATAGTGATTCTGAATCATTATGGAGCATCAATCTGGAGAATAAGGTCAATGTATATTAATAATTTTATCATATTCTATCTTCCAAAGTAACTGCATTGATTTTTCTCTGGATCAGTTTAATGAAAATATGAAATGTTATTATACAAGAAATTGCATAAGAAATTCATTTTTTCATGCAGACTCTATGCATATTTCTCCAATTTCATTATGATCTTAATAAAATTTCTAGTGTTCCTTGTGCCCGGTGACACACATAAGACATGAAGTGAAGGAGGGGAGGCAGAGGCAATGATCAAGAAATATAAAAGACTTAAATCAGTCATTTAAAGCTCAGTAAAGCCCAGTCTGAGTCCTTGGTGGCAAGGGACAGTAAGACAGTTTTACAAAGTCTTAGAAATACAACATGCAAAATGAATTCTCTTCTGCCTCTCACTGAACTTGAGTTAGTGTATATACTGTTCTGGACCTCACCTTCTAGAGCAGCATAGGAGTGAACAATATTGGAGAAGAATGAATAGGCTTGGGAGAGAAATGTTAGCAAAGAAAGTCCTTGGGGTCAGTTATGCTAAATAGAACAGCTTGTCATAAACAAATTCTGCATGATGCCACTTATATGAGGTATGGAAAGAAGTCAAAGTCATGGACATAGAAAAAATGGTAATGACAGTGGCTGGGAGACGGAAAGGAATGGGAAGTTGTTGCTTAATAGAAGCAGTTACATAAGCACAATGTGAAGGGAATTCTAGAGATTATTAGTGGTACCAACAACCTGAATGTACTTAATACCACTGACTTGTACACTTAAAAATATTGAAGATGCCAAATTTTGTTACATGTATTTTACAACTGAATTTTTAAAGGAACTGTTGAAGAAATTGACTGTTTAATCAAGAAAAGAGAAAAAAGCACAAAACAAAATGAACAAAAGAAGACAAATAAGATAATAAAGATCCATTACACAAAAGATAAATATCTTTATTCTGCAAAAGGCAATACTAATCAGTATTAACTACTGGGCTACAAATTTCAGCTAAATCTAAGAACAATTCAATAGTCAGAATAAAAGACAAATACATGGAATAAACCATGGAGACTTGCAGTATTGTGTAGGAGTAGAGAATAATAGAGGAAGTCAGAAGTCATAAAATTAAAACCTACCATCCCCACTGCTTATCCAAGTGACTACTTGCACCTTAATATTTCTGTTTTTAAATTAAGGGCTTGTGTCTTAGTTTGCTAGAACTATCATAGTGGCTTGACAAATGGTGCTGGGTAAACTGGTTACCCACATGTAGAAGATTAAATTTAGAACCATATCTCTCACCATGTACTAAACTAAAATCAAAATGGATCAAAGATCAAATGTTAAAAGTGGAACCTAATGTTGAAATTTTGGAAGATATGAAAGGTAATGTTAAAGTCATATGTATAGGCAAGGACTTTCTGAAAAGGACACCATTTGCACAAGAAACAGCAGCAAGAATCAACAAATAAGGCTATATCAAAAATTTCTGCACAACAAAACAACCAACAGAGTGAAGAGACAACCTACAGAATGGGAAAAAAATGTTAGTTACACTTTAGGCTGAAGATTAGTATCTAGAATATTAATATACAAAACTCAAGAAATTTAAATGCACCAAAATAAAAGACTCAGTCCAAAAATGGGCCACTGAAATGAAAGACACTGTTCTGAAGAAAAAATACGAACGGCCAATATATTTATGAAAAAAATTCAACAACACTAGTCATTAGAGAAATGCAAATTAAAGCAACATTGAGATTTTATCTTACACCAGAAAAATTGGCAAGCTTCAAAACATCAGATAATAACAAAGGTTGTTGAAGCTACAAAGGAAAAGGAACCCTCTTACTCTCATGGTAAGAAAGTAAACTTGTTAAACAATTATAGAAATCAAACTCATAAGCTTAAATATAACATGAAAAATCCAAAAGATAAGGATGTATAGTACAAGATGAAAGACAAAAGGTAGAAACAGTTAGACAGATCCTTTGCAAATGGGAAGGGGAGCAAGAGATGGACAGTGGGGGACAAACTGAGTAATGGGGGTATGGAAAGAATTAGCAGGTTTTGTGTACATGTACAAATACCCACAATGAATCTAAGCATTACCTGTTGAGATTGGAGAAAAAGGATCAGCAGGGAATAAAAAATAATTAAGATCTATTAGGTGCATGCAAACATTATGTACTGCAAACATGTCCAATAAAAAAAATAGAAGCTTACACATCAGGAATTTAGTTACTTAGTTCTAGAGTCTGGAAATCTGAAATCAAGGGTGGACAGGTTTGCCTCAGGCCTTCTCCATGGTTTGCCGATGTCTGCAAATGGTCTTCCCTGTGGGTGCCTCCCCATGCCCTAATCTTTTCTCATCTGGACATCAGTCCTATTGGATTAAGACCCACGCTAATAAATAGGGGCTAGGACTTCAATATATCGATTAGGAGAAAAAAGATGACTCAACCCATAGTAACTCTGTTCAAGTTAAATGGTAACTGAGATGGGTATTTAAGGACATTCTATATGGATCTCTATTCAAACAATCTAATCATATCAGAAATTAGAAAAAAAAATTGGCAAATACAAAAGTAAAGAAAGACACTACAGTGTGTCTTGGTAAGAAGATGCTTCTTTCCAGTCAGTAAGTATTTTAACAAGTAGAAAAGATCTCAGAGAATCCATTACATTACCAAGGTAATCTAAAGAACCCAGAGCTGAATTGATGGCAGAATCTTGGGAGAGATGAAGAACACCGAGTTGAAATAACTCTCAGGAGAGCACCATTGCTTGGTTATCCAAGATAGAGTTCAGTTGTGCATGTGCTTTGTCTTCCCTTTTTGTTGACAGCTATTTAATGACAGTAAAGGAATAAAGACCTAAAATACTAGGTGAAGGTTTCAGCAGATGATTTGTTTCAATATATTTCTCAGAGTGGGAAGGCAAGTGAAAGAGTGTGACACCAACTGCTCAAATGTAGCCAGAGTTTAAACAAAGTGAGGTGAGTTTACAAAAAAAGTCAATCCAGGGTGTAGACCAGGACAACGGGTAAGAAAAAGGACAGGAGTTAGAACAAAGGCAGAAAACAGGAGAATTCATCAGAGACTTGTACACTTATGGAAAGGATGATTCCTCTCTAACATGTCATGGTTTAGGTCTAGATGTTACCCCCAAAAGTTAGGTAGTCATAGGGCTTTTGCAAGGTAGCTGAATCTGGACTGTGGGATGCTAAGATTAAGGCTGGAGAGTTAATAAGCTAGTATACTGATTGGTTTGATACCACCCTAATCCCAGTAGTCTGGATAAGGTAAAAGAGGCAGAAAAACAACAAGATCCCCTTGTTGTGAGAGCTGGGGTTTCAGCTCAGTAATTCTGGCCTGCGAAGTCATGAGTTCAATCTCTGGCACCAAAAAAAAAAAAAAAATTATATATATATATATTCTCTCACTGCTTTTGCTACCTTAAGGGCACCACAAACTGTTTCTCCTTTGTGATGCTCCTCTGTCATGTGCCACTCTGCCTTGAAGCCAGCCAATTATGGGATAAAAATCTCTACAAACTATGAATTACATAAACCCTTTGCCCTTTAACTTTGGGTGTCTGGTACTGTCCCAGCAGTGAGAGAAAAAGAACTAAGTCATAACTTTAATACATTTTTCTACCTCACATACAGAATGTAGGTAGCTGATATTTCCTTCCAAAGAAAAAAAGAAAACCCAAAAATATTACTGTTACACAGTGGGTTTTCTTCTTAGTCTAGGGACAATAAGAATAGCTACTGAAATGTCTTGGTGCCCTTGAGTACAACCCTTCTGTTTCAGACACTTGGCAATAACCGACACCTTCCCTAACATGTACTCTATAAAAAGGCCTGACATTGCTAAGAATTTAACTCAATTCCCAGTCACTAGAAGCTATCAAAGCTGTGTAACATTAAAAATGAAAACTAAGACACAGAAGAAAATTTATTCCAGATGAAACTATTTTATGTGTGCAAAGATATTCAAGACAATATTTCATGCATAAAACAAGAACAGAAATTCATAAGATTCAAAAATAAGAAGTGTCTAGGAATTAATATATATTTAAAATAAACTTTTTCAATATATAAACTGGTAATAAGATGAGGATATGTCCCAGAATACAGTCCAAAAGACAAAGGCAAGAAAAATTTTAAAAAGAATAAACCCAATAGCTCAAATATTTACCATCAGTATATCAAGAACAAGAGAATTGAACAAATTCAGAGAATTATATAATCTGATTTAAAATATTTAAATTTTATTTGTATAACCTTAAATTCAGAGATACTGCTTCAAGAGATCAAAGACATCCTGATCACTATGATTTTATGTATGTCTCATTTTATTTTGATTCTAGTACAATTGCTTTTTAAAAAGATGTTGCTCCATAGAACCTTGGAAAGAAATAGATAAATTACAAGAGTACTCATCTCAAAAAATTTCCCCTTCATCCCTCAAAAAGCTTATGTTTCATATCAAGGCTGAACAGAAGTAATCCAGACCTACAGATTTACATTTGGCTTTTTAAAAATTTATATTTATTTTAGTTTTTAATTGGTACATTATATATACACATCATAATTACACTCCACATTGAGGATTTGTACCAGTATATGACACAACATAATTCTCATTTCCCCCTCCCCTGCCCACCTTATCTCCCTCCACCCCTATATACACACGCATTGTTTCCTTCTTTTTAACCATCAATTTTTTCATTATTTACCCCTAAACCCCATTTCTCTTTGAATATTTACTATTTCACAATATCAATCATGCATTCTATAACACATTTGATTGTTTCTGACCAAGACTTTCTTAAGTTTGAGGATTTTTTTCCTTTCTTTCTTTTTTCTTTCTTTCTCTTCCTTCCTTCCTTCTTTCCTTCCTTCCTCCTTCCCTCCTCCCTCCCTCTTTCTTGCTTGCTTGCTTTCTTTCTTGCTTTTTCTTTCTTTCTTTCTTTTTCTTTCTTTCTTTCTTTCTTTCTTTCTTTCTTTCTTTCTTTCTTTCTTTCTTTCTTTCTTTCTTTCTTTCTCTCTCTCTCTCTCTCTCTCTCTCTCTCTTTCTTTCTTTCTTTCTTTCTTTCTTTCTTTCTTTCTTTCTTTCTTTCTTCTTCCTCTTCCTCCTCCTTCTTCTTCCTCTTCTTCTCCTCTTTCTTCTTTTTCCTTTTTTTTTGTACCAGGGATGAAACTCAGGACTTTGCCCTTATAAGGCAGATGTGTTACCACTCAGCTAAATCTCCAGCACCAAGCATTGCGTTTTATAGATGTGGGATTTCAAGAAAACATTTTCAAGAAAATCAAATATTGTGAAGAAATTGGCTAATGAAGAGACAAGAAGGAGTTGGTCCTAGTAGAATCACAGAGGAATGCAACCATTAAAGGAAACTAAAACATTTTTAAAAAGTATTGATTGTTCTGCATTGGAAGGATAAAATATCATACCCTAAAAAATTTACAAAAGTCTTTCCAATCTCAAAATTCTAGTTTCTCTGACTATGGAGCACCTGGGAAAAATTTTCAATTTTAAATAATTTCTTCAATGATGAATGTGATTGTAATATATACTGAAATTGTACCAATAAGATCAATAAAAGAGGAAAAATAACTTCTTCAAAATAAACTACAAATGTGGAAATGAAAGTATGAGAATATTGTAGGACTCCAATGGCTAAAATGTGGAAACTGTTTTTTGAAAATATTAGAATCCTAGGTTGTTTATTTTGAAATTTTTATTTAAAATTTTTATTTTTTGGGCCAGGGAATTTAGCTTAGTGGTTCTGGCATCTGCCTGGAAAGCACAAGTTCCCAAGTTTGATCCCTGGCACCACATACCACAATGCCAAGTGTGGTGACTCATGGCTGTAATCCCAGCACTTGGGAGGCCGGGCAGGAAGATTCTGTGAGTTCAAGGTTTGCCTGTGCTACTTAGTGAGTTCAGGGCCAGGCTGAACTACAAAGTGAGACCCTGTCAAAAAAAATTTATACTTGTATAAAATTGTAGTATGATAGGTAGATCAATCATACTTGATTTAAAAGTATAGTAATAATGAAATTAATAGGCAATGTTATTGAAAACTTTAGCTAGGAATTTACTAAATATTTCACATGGTTGCTTATTTAAGGTTACAATAAATGTGAGGTCAGTTTTAAAAGGTGAAGTAATTTTTCAAGGTTCTTGCAGTTTGTGCCAGAAAAAGAGCAAGTAATTTAATCTGTAGTTTCAGAATTTACCTTCTTAACCACTAAATGCTTATAAACTTTACCCTGAAAATGAAAATGGAGAACATATAAGATGACAAGATAGTGGAGAAGTCAACAGTTCTAACAAGAAAAATAAGAACAAGAAAATAACAGGGAAATGGTAGAAACAATAATATTAACTTTAAATATACTGAAACACAATGGGAAAAATGAGGATAGAATTTTATAACAATGTTGAGAATGTTACCAGAGGTACCACCAAGATTTGATGACATAGAGATGTGGCTAGAATGTGCACAATGCACTAAATATATATAATAAAAAGACAAAAGAACCATTTATGAAAACGGTAACAAAGGCTTTGAACCACTTTTGTTTCGTTTTGTTTGTTTTTTAGACAGGGTCTCGCTTTGTAGTTCAGGCTGGCCCTGAGCTCACTATGTAGCCCAGGCAAGCCTCGAACTCAGCAGTCCTCCTGCCTCTGCCTCCTGAGTGCTGGTATTATAGGTGTGAGTGACCACACCCAGCTTTGAAACACTTTTTTAGCTGGACCATCTAGTGGACAACATTCAGATGAAAATTTATAGAAAAATAACTCAGTAATGATTTAAGCAAGGAGAGAGAAATTGTATAAACTAGCTACCATGGTTGATATATTCCTAATGCTTATTATAAAACTTCCAAAATATAGTTATGATGGAAATATAGTTATGCCCCTGTGAAGCACATTAGTAGAAAGATCATGGGATCTAACTTTCCACAAAATTGGGTCCAAATACAGGTGCATAATTTGTCATTTTGACTTATGCAACATTTCTTAGTTTTCTTCAGCCTCATATGGAAAATTGGAACAATTTTTCTTACAACACTGTCATGCAGTAATTAATTCAAATACAATATAAAAATGTAACAGGTTCCTAAATGTCAGTCCTTTTCTGCTGGAACTCTTGTTATACTCAAAGCAGATGTTATGAATAGTTAAATTTTGATGACTATTTTGTTCCACCAAAACATGAAAGGGGAAAAAACCCAAACAGCTATGCTGCACACTGTTGAGAAATCACAAAAACGGAAATCAAATCACGGAAAAATACAGAATAGCCAGGTGTGGTGACGTGAGCCTGTAATATCAGCTACTCGGGAGGCGGAGGTGGGGGGACTTTGAGTCCAGGAGTTCCGAGCGGCGGTGCGCTATGCCAATTGGGCGTCCGAACTATGATAGGCATCAATATGGTGACCTCCTGCAAGCAGGGACCACCAGGTGGCCTAGAGAGGTCTTAACTGGCCCATGTGGAAATTGTAGGTGGCGAACACATGATTAAAGCCTTGGGATACTCTACCCATAAAATTTTAGAATACACAGTAATAAACATAGTATAAGATGAACATGGTATGTTTTGGTAAATAATGTGATTTTGCAGTAGCACTTATTCAAACCAGACATTATTAATATTTTATTTCACTACTTTTTACCCATTATTTGACAGTAATATAAGCACACTCAAATAACTACTGAATCAGAGAAGAAAGCACAATCCGATCAGAAAAAAATTAATGAAAATGAAAATGCAATGTACCAAAAGTTACAAGATACAAGCGAATCAGTGCTGAGAGCTTCAGTTTTATACTTTAAAAGTTCTCACTTCAACAAACTAAACTTATATCTTAAGAAGCCAGATAAAGAAGAACAAAGTAGGAGAAACAGTAAGTATAAGAATGTATATAAGTGAAAGAAAAAATAGGAGCGAAATGCAGTGAAACCAAAATTTGTTAAAAGATTTAATAAAATTGGTAAAAATTTTCTTAGCCTTACACTGATCAAGAAAAAAAGATTAAAATTATTAATATTAGGAATGAAAGATAGGTCACTACAGTGGATAAAAAAATCAAAAATACTGTAAAGGAATAATAAGAATAGCCACATGAAGAAATAAACTCTCTAACCTAAATGAAGTGCACAAATTCCTAGAAAAATACAAAATATTGAAACCAAGTCAAGAAGAAATTTAAAAATCTTTATAGACCTTTGAACAGGAAAAGAATTTGAACTATCAGAAAACTTCTGAAGGAGGATTAAAAATGGTAAGTAAAGGCAATTAACAAATTACAACTTTTTTCAGGAACAGGAATTGAGACAACTTGAAAACAAGCACTTAACAAAGAGGAAAAGAAATAGAGCTCCAGTAAACAAGAAAGAACCAAGAAAAAGAAAACACCAGAGGCAATGGAGAAAGTAAACACAACACAAAGAAAAGAATGGAACAATCTGGAATGTTAACCCAGCTTCTACGGAAGGGGTTCTATCTCTGCAAACACAGCTGTATTAATTTTTAGCTATTTAGTTGACTCTATACTATTATCAAAGTTCTCTCCTATTGCTGATAGTGTCTTAATCATTGCTTTTAGTACGTACATTTGCATTTGATTTGTCTTTGTGTGTATATTATCACTGCAGAACTCTCTGATAAAGTTGTAGCTATGGTTCTTATGGTATGTCTATATTCCATTTGCCTTTGACTATATTTAACTGGTTTTTATTGTATGCCAATATCTGCTTTTTCTTTATGTCATCAACCTAACTGCAGTTTGTTTTCTCTTTTTGAATGGTGCTGGGGATCAAGTTCCCAGAAAAGGGTGAACACTAAGAAGACCCTCAAATATTACATTAATTAGGTTGAAGAGAAATATCAATGTCAACCAAATGCCTAAGTTCACGAGTACATCCCAGGGAGATAGAACCTAACAAAAGACATCTCCACAGTAGTGACAGTTTCTCTGCCCTAACTGACCTTCAACCCACACTGCAAAAAACAGCAGAAGCATTAGAACACAAGGCAATAAGATGACTCCAAATACCCCTACATCTCCCAAAGCTGATTTCAGGGGCCCTCAAGTAAAGGAAGCTATAAGCAAAGGTCTCAGAAACCAAACACTTGAAAAGATAAAAGAAACACACAAACATATTAAGATTTTTAATGAGCTCCAACAAGATTTAATGAAATGAAGAATTTTACCAATAAAAAATAAACTAGGGCCGGAGGGTTAGCTCAGTGGTTCTGGTGCCTGCCTCGCAAACGCAAGGTCCTAAGTTCGATCCCCGGTAACCACATACAATGCTGGGCATGGAGACTCACGCCCACCAGCAATCAATACCACATACCACAGTGCCGGGCATGGTGGCTCACGCCTGTAATCCCAGCACTCGGGAGGCAGAGGCAGGAGGATTGCTGAGTTTGAAGCTTGCCTAGGCTACATAGTGAGCTCGGAGTCAGCCTAAACTACAAAGTGAGACCGTCTCAAAAATAAATGAATGAATGAATGAATGAATGAATGAATAAACTAATTAAGTTTTTTAAAAGATAACACAAGAGATGAATCACTACTTTGATAAAGAATTAGATATGAAAAATAAATGACAAAAATGAAACATTCAATTAAAAGTATGGAGAGCAGACTTAGCCAAAATGAGGAGAGTGTCAGACATCAAAGACAAAGTGAGTATAGTAGAATATAAACTCAGTAGCATCCTAAAATGACAAAACTATATACGTTAGATTCAATAGCACTGTGACTAAAAGAAATGACCTCAGAATTATAACAAAAAGGAAAGATTAGAAGATGAATCAGAAGCCATGAAAATTTTATTCATTAAAATCATAGCAGAGAATTGTCCAAATTTAACATTCAGGTACAAGAAGTATATATATATATATATATATATATATATATATATATATATATGGCCAAAGAGCCACAGTCCAAAAAGAATCTCTTTACAATTCCATCATCAGAACCCAAGACTTTTTTTTTTTTAAGAGAGCACAGCAAATAACCTATGAAGGTAAGCTTATCAGGATAACCACAGATTTCTTAGCTCAATTCTTGAAAGGCCAGGAGAGTTCAGGATGAAATCTTTCAAGCATTACCAGAAAAAAACCTGTTAATGTGACTTTTGTACCCTGCAAAATTAGCCTCTAAATAAAATAAGAACATTTTCCATGTCAAAGATATCTTAAAGAAATATATGACGGTTTAACAAATATTGAAAAGTGTTTAAGAAAATCCTGAACAGGGACAGGGAGGCTTCCATCCCCAAAGAGCCCAAAAGAAAGCATACATGTAACTGGGAGAAGAGTCAAATAAAGTTTAAAAATAAAGGAATCAGCACTGAACAATTAATACAATGACAGGATTCCATAAATATATTAAAATAATAACTCAGTGTCTATGGTCTGAACCACCCAATCAAAAGACATAGACAGGCAGATTGTATCAAAAACCAAAAATGCAGCCAGTTATTATCTACAGGAGAAACACCTCTATCCAAAGGAACCACACACAATGGGACCAGGGATTTAGCTCTGTGGTTCCATAGTTCACCTTCAAGCGCAAGGTTCCAAGTTAGATCCCCATTACCAAAAAAAATTTTTCAAAAGAAAAAAAGCAGGGCGATTACAGACACCAAAATAAAAAGGATGGAAAATGACACTCTATTTAATCAAAGCCTACAAACAAGTAGGAGTTGCAGTCTTATTTTCAACATAGCACACTGCAAAACAAAATTTATCAGAAGTGACAAAGATGGACACAACATACCAGTAACAGGAAGAGATAATAAGTATAAGCACATATACACCAAAAACTACCACACTCAACTTCATTAAAAAAAAAATGGAGGGCTAGAGATTTAGCTCAGTAGTTCCAGTGGCTGCCTAGCAAGTTCAATATCCCTGGTAAACACATACATTACCAGGCATGGTGACTCATGCTCACCAGCAATCAGTACCACACACCACAATGCCAGGCGTGGTGGCTCATGCCTCTAAGCCCAGCACTCAGGAGGCAGAGGCAGGAGAATTGCTGAATATAAGGCTTGCCTGGGCTACATAGTGAGCTCAGGGCCAGCCTGAACTATAAAATGACACCCTGCCTCCAAAAAAGAAATGGAGATAAAAGATCAGATAAACAACACAATTACAGTGGGAAAATTCATACTCCACTAACACAAAAGGCACTCACATAGATCAAAAAGAAACAAAGACAGCAGAGTTGAACCATGCCTTTGAACAAATGGACATCATGGATGTCTACTGTGCTCTATTCAACAAAAATTGACCATACATTCTTAATAACACACAGACCTATCACCAAAATAGACTACATACTGGCCCATAAAGCATGTTTAAAGAAATACAGGATAATTGATGGTCTGGTGAGATGGTACAAACCTATAATCCCAGCACTTGGAAGGCTGAGACAGGCGAATCACCATGAGTTCAAGGCCAGCCTGAACTGCACAGTGAGACCCTGTATCAATCAATAAATAAACAAACAAACCAAAAACAGGTCATTTAAATTATCTCATCCATATTATTAGATCATAGGGCAATTAAACTAGAACTCCATGAACAAAGTAAGCACAGAAATTATGCATACACAGTAAAATTAAATAATACAGTCCTAAATAACCAATGAGTCACAGAAGAAATCAAGGAAAAAATTAGAGCATTCCTCTACTCTAATAATATTGTCAGTAAAATATATAAGAAACTGTAAGACATAATGAAAGCAGTCCTAAAAGGAAATTTTATAGCTATGAATGTCCACAACAGAAAAACAGAGTGAGCTCAAATATATTACCTAGTGATGCATTTCAAGGTCCTAGAAAAGCAAAAACAATTTACACTTGATCTTAGCCAAAAGGCCAAGAAGCAATGCAAGAACAATTTAAACACAAAGCTAGTATACAGAAGGAAATTATGAAAATCAGAACATAAGATAAAGACATTGACACTAAGAAAAAACAATACAAAGAATCAATGAGTCTAAAAGTTGGTTCTTAGAAAGAATAAATAAAATAGACAAACCCTTAACAAATATTTATTTAGGGCCAGGGATTTTTGCTCAGTGGTTCTGGCATCTACCCGGCAAGAGCAAGGTCCCACATTCAATCCCCACTACCACATATCACAATGCTGAGTGTGGTGGCTCATCCCTGTAATCCCAGCACTCCAGAGGCAGAGGCAGAGGCAGGAGGATTGCTGTGAGTTCGAGGCTAGCCTGGATTACACAGTGAGTTCAGGGCCAGCCTGAAGTACATAGTGGGACCCTGTTTCAAAAAACTAAAATAAATAAGTAAATTTTAAAAAATGAAAACAGTTCTATATCAATGCAATTAGAAAGTGAAAATGTGAAATCACAACAGACATTATAAAAAATCCACATCATATTAAGAAATAGCTTGCAAACTTGGTGACTCATGCCCACCAGCAATCAGTACTACATACCACAATGCTGGTTGTGGTGACTCATGCCTATAATCCCAGTATTTGGGAGGCAGAGGCAGGAGGATTGCTGTGAGTTCAAGCCTTGCCTGAGCTATATAGTGAGCTTAGGGCCAGCCTGAACTACAAAGTGAGACCCTATCTCAAAAAAAGAAAAAAAATTAGAACCACCTTGAATGAAGCACCCAATTAAAAATGGCAACTAAAATGAAAAGACACTTCTCTGAAGAAATATAAATGAAAATACAAAAAAGAAAATGTTCAGCATCTTTAGCCATTCAAAAAAAATGAAAAACTTTGAAATGTAACCTTCCTTCAGAAAGAATGGTCATCATCAAGATATCAGGTAACAACAAATGCTGGTGAGGCTTTGGGGCAGAGTCAGGTGAGCAGGTAATCAGTACAACCATTATGTTATACAGATTCCTCAAAAAACTAAAACAAGACATTCCATTTAACCAAACTATTTCTCTTCTAGGTCTTTTCCTGAGAGATATAAAGACATCATATTATAGTAATACATGCATGTCCATGTTTATAGCTGCAAAACTCATAATAGCTAGATATTGGAAGTGGCCAATGTGTCCATCGACAAATGGATGGATAAAGAAAATGTGGCATTTATACACAATGGTGTGTAATAAAAAAGGATAAGTATTATGCTCTGCCATAAAGGAGGATAACTAGAGTCATTTCTAGGAAAATGGATGCACCTTAACACCATATTGTTAAGATAAATAAATCAGACATGCAGAGATAAATACTGCATTGTTTCTCTTATGTGAGAAATGAAAAGCATAAAGACTAAAATAAAAGGTAGATAATAGAAAATGAGGAGATAGATTTTTGCACAGTAGAAGGGAACCAAGAAATGGAAAACAGGCAGGAGAGGAAAAAAAGGGGATAAAAAAGGATTAAGATGTGTTATGGGGTTGGGAATTTAGCTCAATGGTTCCTGTGTCTGCCTGGCAAGCATAAGGTCCCCAGTTCAATCCACAGTAACCACAATGCTGGGTGTGGTGGTTCACACCTGTAATGCCAGCACTCCGGAGGCAGAAACAGGAAGATTGCTATGAGTTTGAGGCTAGCCTGGGTACACAGTGAGTTCAGGGTCAGTCTGAACTACAAAGCAAGACCCTGTCTCAAAAAAAAAAAAGATGTGTTATGTACATGTACCAACTCCCCATAAGGAATATAATCACTGTGTACTGCAAGTATTTATGAATAAAGTAAAATATTAACCAGAAAAAGAAAATATGGTATTTATGTACAATGGATTGCTGTTCTAATATGAAGATATTTTTTTTTTTTTTTTTTTGCTTTTTGAGACAGGGTCTCGCTTTGTAGTTCAGGCTGGCCCTGAGCTCACTATGGTGCCCAGGCAAGCCACCGCGAATTCAGCAATCCTCCTGTCTCTGCCTCCCGAGTGCTGGGATTACAGGTGTGAACCACCACGCCCACGCCCGGCACTGTGGTATGCGGTGTTGATTGTTGGTGGGCGTGAGTCTCCACGCCCAGCATTATATGTGGTTAATGGGGATCAAACTCAGGACTTTGCGCTTGCGAGGCAGGCACCAGAACCACTGAGCTAACCCTCCGGCCCATGAAGATAAATTTGAGTCATTTGTAAGAATATGGAAGCACCCTGAGACCAATATGTTAAATGGAATAAATCAGACACAAAAATTAACTGCAGGTTTTTCTAATATGAGAAATCTGAAGTATAAATAAATGAAAGAGCTAAATAATTGATAGATAAAAGGAAACAGGGAAACATATCTTTTGCAAATAGGAAGGAAACCAAGATATAGAAAGAGGAAGTAGGGAGGGAAGGGGAAGTAAAAAGAATCAAGGTGTGTGAGATATATGTAGCAATTTACCATAATGAATGTAATCTTATGCCTTGTAAACACCTACTAATAAAAGTACATTTTAAAAATAATACATAACATAATAAGCAATGAACTACAGAAGAAATTTGAAAGGTTCCAAGAATCAATTGACAGTGGAAACACAACCTATGGGACACAGTAAAAGTTCTCCTAAAAGAGGAGTTTATAGAGGAAGGGAGAGATGAAAGAAGAGGAGGAAGGAAGAAGTTCTGTTTTGAAGAATTCCATCAAGAAAGTGAGAAGATAGCTCCCGGAATAAGAAAACACATTTTCAATCACATATCTGATAGAGGACCTCTTAGAGTGAATAAAGAACTCTCACAACTCAATAGTAAAAAGATAAACAATTAAAACAAGGGTATGAAAAAACATTTCAAGGAACATAAACAAGTGGCCAATGAGCACAGACATATAAAATATTTGACATCATTAGTGATTAGGGAAAATGAAGATCACAATGCAAGGGAATTTTACGTTATTAGGATGTCAAGAAGCAAAAAATTTAATACTAGGTGTTGTGAAGAACTTGAAACTCTCATACATTGCTGTTGGCCTGGTAAAATGATGCAATCACTTTGAGAAACAATCTGTCTGTTCCTAGAATGATGAAAATGCAGAATTATCCTATCACCCAGGAAGTCTACTGTTAACTATATACCTAAGAGAAATGAAGACATATGTTCATGCAATGACTTTTGCACAAATGTTTGTAGCAAATTATCCATAATACAAAAGGTAGAAACAACTCAGGTATTTATCTACCAACAAAAATAAAAATGTAGTCTATCCATGCAGTGCAAACTATTCAGCAGGGAAGGAATGAAGTAGAGAGAAACACTACAACAGGAAGTATTATGAGAAGTGAAAGAAGCATAAAAGACTAGGACAGGCAAACTGACACAAATAGGAGACAGTGTTTGACAGAAAAAGAGGTAGTATTAAATGGGGAACGATAGCTCATGGGAAAGAAAGGCCTTTCTTGGAAGGTGAAAATGTTTTGAAGTTCTATGGTGGTGATGGCTGCAATGCAATGTAGATGAACTAAAACTCAATGTATTACATACTTTAAAAGATAAATTTGTGGTATATCAATTATGTCAATAAATATACTATTATAAAATAATGGGTAATATGAGAATAAAGACAACTCAAGCTAAGTATAAAAATCTTGAGTTGTATTTAAATGTTAAATATTTCTATTTACATGAAACATTGCACACTTTTATTTGTATTAACCATTAATTATATTAATTATACAGATTTAAAATAAGAATTGTTGCCAGGCATGGTGGCTCATGACTATAATCCCAGCACTTGGGAGGCAGAGGCAGGAGGATTGCTGAGTTCGAGGCTTGCCTGGGCTGCATAGTGAGCTCAGGGCCAGCCTGAACTACAAAGCGAGACCCTGTCTCAAAAAAAAAAAAATTAAAATAAGAATTGTTTTAGAGATGCTGCTCAGTGGTGGAGTGTTTTTCTAGTATGTATGAGGACCTGGGTTCCATTTCCTACATGACAAAAATTAAAAATTTAATCTTCTATTTTATTTTAATTAGACTTACTCATTTCCTGCTTGGGATGCTTTCTTGTACTTCAATAATCAAGTCAACAAGCATAAAAACAATCAACTTCTTTGGTGTAGTTTCCAGCCAATTACGATTTGGCAAGTTAAAATCAAAACTTAATCTGAGGCCAGGTTTAAATATTCCTTGATTTTTCTTCCTTGAAAATGAGCACATGTGCACTCACAGGATGGGTTTAGTTTTTCTCATAATGTCACCAAACTGTGCCAGACCAAAAAGAAAAAGAAACACACACACACACACTCTCTCTCTCTCTCTCTCTCTCTCTCTCTCTCTCTCTCTCTCTCTCTCTCTCTCTCAAGAAGTGTATTTATCTACCTACCACTATTGGTTGTTTTATTAGGTGCAAGTCTATGATGGAGAACTTCCTTAACAGGTGAATCCATCTGGATTAGGTTTGGCTCTTTATAACAAAAAACATTCAAAAGTAGTTTAGACAAGGGTTCTCTTGCACAAAACAAATCTCAGTGTTGGCAGTAAGAGCTGTCACAGGCACTCCACCGTGTCATCAGGAAACAAGATTTTCTTCGGCTGCCCTCTCTGTGAGACCTGGGTGGGATCCAGCTGTTAACAGTGCCCTCCACTTTGAAACCCACAAGAGGAGACCAGAAGGGCTCTTCAGCACTTCTTGTGATGGTCCATGGCACTTAGTCACACAACAAACTGCAGTGGACACTTGGAAGTGATGCCTTTTACTTAAGTAAAAATTTCTAAGTGTTCACTAAAGGAGGAGAAAAGGAATAAGAGGCAAGATCTAAAAACTACTATGAAGAGCATATTTAACATCAAAGCTTCCATTAGTCTATGAAATCTAAGTAAACAATGAGCATTAATAATTTATACTTATAAATGGTACTGAGAAAGTTGTGATGAGCTCCCATGAAGGAAAAGTAAATTTTTAAGTTTTTTTTTAAATTTTCGTCTGTTTATGATAGTTATTCTACAGGCTTTTTATATACATGTATTATCCCAAAGCTATGTAAAAAGATCAAAATATCACAATGTTTTCTTCTATATGCTGAACAAATTATGCAAATATCATGCAAATAAGTATGATGGTTAGAAACAGCAAGAGCCAGGAACATTGGCGAACATCTGTAATTCCAGCATTGAGGAAGGCTGAGGCAGGAGGATTGGAAATTCAAGTCCCACTTAGGCAATTTAGTGATGTGAGACCCTGTCTCAAAAAACAAACAAAACAAAGGACTGAGGATATAGCTCAGTGTAAACAGTCTTGTTTGAATTCCTGAGACAGTAAAAACAAAAACAAAAACAATGAAGAAGTAATCAACTAAGTAACAGCACAGACTGAAACAATTTACAGGGTGCCACGAAGATTTCACCACAGACACAAGGACTTTCCTCTCTATTGTTGGCTACAAATTGCAGTGAATTCTTCCATTCTCTGGACCCTCCTTCTCTTGAGCCTGAATTCTACTTCCTCTCCCAGGAACTCATCTGACCCTGTGATATGCTTCAGTCAACAGAATGCAGCACAATCAATGCTATTTCCCTTCCTCACTTGAAATACTTGCCTTTTGGAGCCTGAGGCCATGTCCTGACAAGGTTCAGCCAGATGGAGAAGCAAAGCTGAAGAACCAAGATAGAAGAGGGTGGTGCAGCCAGTACCAACTCTGGGTCATGTGAGTGAGCTTTTACTGCATGACCCAGCACAGGCAGGCCTACAGGTAACTGTGACCCATCAGACACCATACGGAGCGCCACTCAGCCTGTCAAGCCACAGATTCATAAAATATGATACATTCGTAAGCCAATACATTTTGTTATACGATAATGCATAACAGACATGCACAGACTCTACCTTGTTAAATGGGTGATTAAATTTTTTTGCCTGACTTCGATTTAAATACTTTTTTTTTACAATAATAGTTCTTGCAGTTGTTAAATCATCAGTAAATGTCAAATTCTCTTCCTGAATCAGGACAATGTTGTCTCATCTTCAAATTCATGCTGCTTTCACTAGTTACAGACATAGTTATTATGTAAATATTTATTGAGGAAATGATGCTTTTTAGGAGATATGTATTTATAATGTCAAAAGTAAGTGAGGTAGAAATAGTGAAGACTTTTTCATAAACAGTGTAAAAATTTCAAGAAAAGGCATCCTTTTGGAAATTATTTTGAGCACTTTAAGGAGAATGACATTTACAGATAGAATGTTTTCCTTCAATAAGAAAAAGGAAAAAAGGAAGAAAACGAATACCATTTTTAGTAATCTCTCATTTTGTTAGTCATATTGAATTGACCTTTGATTTCTGACTACTTTTCAAAACATATTTCCTGTTCTGTTCTGTAGCATTTTGCAAGCTTATGAGTTCAGAGCCAAATATGAATTTCACATATCCTTACCACACTGTAAAGAACAAACCTTCAGACTATGGACTTTTTAGACCTCTCTCATTTGATTACTTTGTGAATTTAATAGTCTATGTCATTTAAAGTCCTCTTTCTAATTTGTAAAGGTGATAAGGAATCTATGTATAACTGAAAATCTAAGATTAATCTTTATTGCAGTTTATGATTTTCCTATATTACTGAGGAGATATAATATAAAGAATAGCCCAACAAAATCTTCTATTTTGTGGGGTTTAAAAAGTGATGAGGCTTAAAAATAAAGTTTCCATTTAAGAATGTCTCAAAGTATAATCTTTCTCGATAAATTAGAGAAATTTGGAGGGTAATTACCTGATCCATTATTTGAACTACATAAAAATACCTTTATGTTTAACAAAAATACAATATTCTAAGTGCCGGGTGTGGTGGCTCACACCTGTAATCCCAACACTCAGGAGGCAGAGACAGGAGGATTGCTGAGTTTGAAGCTTGCCTAGGCTACATAGTGAGCTCAGAGCCAACTCGAACTACAAAGCGAGACCCTATCTCAAAAAAAAATATATATATATATATATATATTCTGATTGTAATTGAATTTAACATGCTTATTAAACATAGTATTGATTTTACCTTTGATCACATGTCATTTTTAAAACACTACAAATGTATGAAAACTGTAAATATTCTGACAATATTGCAATTATTGCAGATCTCCATGTTTACCTCAGTATCTTCTGGAAGCCCTATCTGCCTCCAAGATATTGGACCTTGGGTTTATTTAATGTAAAATCTTTTTCTATTTCTCATGATAGTCAATAACTTTGCCTCAATCATTTTCAGTAACAGCTTTTCTTTTGAACTTAACTAGTGTAAGCCTTGAGGTCCTCAGGGGTAGTGTAGTGTCAAACGCCTCTTAAGTAGTAGTTCCATATATTTGTGGTGGATCTAATAATTTATACAGACATTATCTTACTTGATGTTCAGAGCAACCCCATGAGAATGTTAGAGATCATTACGTATGAAATACAAGCCCAAACCAACAGACTCTGAAAGGGCTGTGCAAGCCAACAGTAAATGGTCCAGAGAGACTCAATCTAGAATTTTCAGTACTTGCTCTACTGGGCTTGTGGCTCTATCACCTTGCTTCAGGACACACAATATACTTTAAATTAAAGGACTGATAGCAGGACATACAACTGCTATCTCTGAAAGAAAAGTATACATTTAGTTTATGTGTTATTAGAAATTACAGAATATTATATAGAACAGGGACATAAAATGTGCTTATTGTCAAAAAGACCCTTTACAAAAAAGCGCCTCAGAAGAACATACACTTCTTTCCCACGTCCCCTGATTCATGTCTGCTTAGCTTACTCAGAAAAGTAAATATTTTACTACCATCTCCCCTACAGAAGCAATACTGCTACAGAAGAGCCAGAGGTGTGCTACTCTCCCTTCAATCAAAAATACAGCTGAGTAAACTCCAATTTCGAAGTCACCATCTTTGACAATAGTACATAAGGAAAAAGGAACTATTTCTTTGTTGAAAAACAAAACAATGTTTTCAATGCTATGTTATTAAACTGTAAGCTAAATATAAATGTTGGGCAAAATGTTAAAGTTGAGCTCTTTTTCAGAAAGGCTTGCGCTATTCTAATAGAGACAGAAACACTTGATGTCCCGAAATCCTGGGTGTGAGCATGAGCTCAGATATAAAAGTGGCAATCACAGATCTCATTATCAGGAGGCAGAGATTTAATTTAATAAATCCTTGACTTTTATGTGGCAGAAATATGTAGCAAAGTTCCAAGAAATTGAGAAACATTGTACTGGCCCAATCATGCCTAGCAGTGGTTTGAATTAAGTAAAGCAAAATTCTGCAAGCCGCAGAAAGTACATCTACATAAATATCAGGGGCCTCTGAGTGATTGCATCAGCTCTTATCTTTATAATGGCAAAAGCTCAGCAGCTGAAACCTGCATGCTCAATCACTGCCACGGCGGAAGGGGCTCAGCTCTTAACTGCAAAACACAAGTACGTCTCTCTTCCTCCAAGGGCAGTTCACATCTGCAACCCTCAAGGCCTCAGTTCTGGAGTGCCGGTAAAATCTAAAGGCAGACCAGTACCTAAATATTTCTCCAAATTTCAGATATTCCTTTTTCACAAGATGAAACATATTTTTGTCTCTCTTCTGCATTTTTTATTACTAGTACTTTTTAAACTTAGTAGCCAAGAAATTTCTTTGGAATGGCCTATTTTGCAAAATAGTAAATATAAATTATTAGATTAGATATAGATCAGGTGATAGACTGACAGACACGAACAAGCATAGAAATATAGCTCAGTGGTAGGTACACAGCAAGTTTATCATTTAGGAGGCTCTGGGTTTGAATTTTCAGAATGCAACAACAACAAAACAAAGAAAAACAACAACAACAAAACAGGTCAATCTTAAGATCAGATATATTAAAATCACAATACCTTCATGCTGTAAAGACAGAGAAACAAAGTTACATTTGGCATGTAATCCATTTCTCAACACAATGAGATATTTGTGGGGTTTTTTTGAGACAGGGTTTTGTTTTGTAGTTCTGGCTGGCCCTGAGCTCACTATGTAGCCCAGGCAAGCCTCAAATTCAGCAATCCTCCTGCCTCTGCCTCCTGAGTGCTGAGATTACAGGTGTGAGCCACCACTCCCACCACTGTGGTACGTCGTACTGATTGCTGATGGGTGTGAGTCGCCAAACCCAGTACTGTTGTATATGGTTACTGGGGATCAAACCAGGAACTCTGGGTTTGCTAGGCAGGCACCAGAACCACTGAGCTAAATCTCAGGCCAGGGATATTTTTTTTTTTTATTTCATCCACCTTCCATCATAATGCTTACAGCTTAATCAGTCCATTAATTATATCTCATCTACCTGTTTATCATCTTAGTTGTTAAATACACTGACCACTGCCTTGTTTCCTTGTTTTATTTCAATTTTAGAAATGTAATTTGAATACTCGCATGTGTAGTTGTCCTCAGGTGAGGTCAACTTTGTCAAACAACATGATACCAAAATGCTCTGTAAATGTAATGACCATACACAAAAGGGTAAATTAACCTTTTTTTAAAAATATACTTGGGGGCTGGGGATTTAGCTCAAGTGGTACCACGCCAACCCTGGATGCCCAAGAGCCTGAGTTTGATCCCCAGTACTGCAAAAAAACCCCAAATAAATAAAAATAAAAAAATAAATTAATAATAATAAAAATATACTTGGTCCAAACCATGGAGCACGGGCATTGGAAGTCTATTTGCCATTACAGATCAACCAGGCTAATGATACTAACCACTTGCAGAGCAAGAGCCATGTTGGTCACTGATCACCTTGGGGTTAAGAAGAGCTCTAAAGTGAAAGGCCACTCCAGAAAAGGGTTCAGGGTGCAGTGGGGTAACGACAAATGGATTCCTAACTGCTCCTACACCCCAACCCAATGACCCACGCTCCATCATCATAGATTGCCTATTTTTCTTGGTGGTACTGGGCATCAAACTGACTGCCTTCGCCTGCTTTCTATTGAGCGTTCTGCAGTTAAGAGTTGAGGGAGAGAACAGGTTGAGAAAAACATGTTCATTATTGTCTGGACTGTGCTCATGTGTAAGATTAGCAAAAGACAAAGGGTAAATTGTCAAGTAATGAGGAGTTCATTGTTGAGTCCAAGCTGATTGTTACCATTCCATTTAACCAATTAAGGAAACGTAAGGCTCAAGTGAAACTTAAAAACTATGCCACTTCTTTTCAAGGGCCCAAGTCGATTTTTTTTCTTAGTCATATTTCAACATAGGTAACAGGAATATATTCTCATTCTCTCTCCAATTTATTCTTTCTGTACTCTACTACCTGCTGCTGCTGCGTAGATTTGCTGCTGGTAGTAGGCTCTTCATCCCTGGATTCATTTTTGATGCTTATTTTGACATATACTATACACATACAATCACTATTTACATACACACATGCATGCATGCACATGCATGCACACATGCATGCACACACACACACATGGCAGCCTTTGCTTCCTAACAGATCTAGTTATTGTTATACTCGGTAGTTTGAAGATGAGACAATCTTGTGACTTTCTGTCCAATAAGACATAGGAAGCAGTTTTAAGGTGTGGGGTCTTTTCCTTTCTCTTCTTAAATGTAGGTTTCAGTCAAGTTTTAGTGAAACAAAGACTTTTTTTTTTTTTTTTGAGACAGGATCTCACTTTGTACTTCAGGCTGGCTCTGAGCTCACTATGGAGCCCAAGCAAGCCTCGAACTCAGCAATCCTCCTGTCTCTGCCTCCCGAGTGCTGGGATTACAGGCATGAGCCACCACACCGGGCACTGTGGCATGTGGTATTGATTGCTGGTGGGCGTGAGTCTCCACGCCCAGCATTGTATGTGGTTACCAGGGTCTGAACTCAGGACCTTGCACTTGCAAGGCAGACGCCAGAACCACTCAGCTAACCCTCCGGCCCTGGAACAAAGACTTTTAAGGATGTGGAGTCAGGGCATCCATGTACCAGCCTTGGACATGTCTCTAGACTTCAGGTTACATAAGAGAAAAACAATCCCTGACCTGCTTTATGGTTTTCTCTTTCAGATCCATGCTACTTAGTCCTGAGATAGATACCATGTTTTATTGCCTTCTTCATGTCATGCACTCTGTAAATTTCCATTTAATTTTTAGGGCACTTGTTTTGGGGCATTTTGCTCCTTTGAGATGAGGAAACTGAGTAAAAGACAAGAAATTACTTTCCAGTCATTTTTGTTTTTCTGAACATCAAGTAAGGCCATTATTAAACACTTTGGCATATATGTTCCCTCATTTTTGCTGCCTTTTGCAATCAATTATCTCTCTCTATTGCTTCAGTGAGTTTGGGGGGCTGACTCTTCGTATCAAAAAGTCTTCTGTATCTATATCTAGATTTAGAAATGGGTGGTAGATGATATTTTGAACTTTCAAATCAGAGGATCTTAGACCAACCGTCAGCAAAACTCAAACTACTTGCACAACCTTGGGAAAGTTAAATTTTTACAGCTTGCTTTCTTGTTATTAACATGGAACAAAAGTTGCACCAAAAAAATTTAAGGCTGCTGTGAGTATTTGTACATATGAAACAATGAAAATAGTGTCTAATCATGGTAGGCGTATAACAAAAAAGCTCCCTCTGGTAGGATCACTCCATAGCCCTTGCTTATGGAGCTTATAACAAGGAGGGCACAGTTTCTTTATTAGTAAGAGCCAAAGGGCCATTGAGTCTTGTCAGTTTCTAGAACTAAAACTTTTGGTAACATCTGATAGTAACACTGAGTAAATGTAGAAGGAAGAGAATGGTGGCATCTGGGCAGATATAAGTCTAGCAGAAGCAAAAAAAAAAAAAAAGTATTCCAAAAAACAATGCAATCAACCTTCTATTTAATATGTATGCACAGAAGGGAAGGAAAAGCCTTTCCATTTTCTACTGAAAATACCTAGGGCTGAGGGTTTAGCTCAGTGGTACCACAGCTGCCTTGTAAGCACAAGGTCCTCAGTTCAATCCCCAGTACTGGGCAGGAGGTGGTGGTGGGGGACCTAGTGACTCAATTACCAAGAAGGAAATACCCAAGTACAGAAAGAGCTATAGTAATCAAGGGAGAAAAATCCTTGAGTTCCAGTTGTATAGTCTTTCAGCATACAGGTGATACAGTATTTTAAACCAGATGACAACTAAAGCAGGCTGCTATTTTTAGTGGTTATGATGCTCATCTATGCTTGGAAATGATTTATAATGAAACAAAGTTTTGGGAAAGTTTCAAAACAAGGTAAAGATATGGCTCATGGTCAAACTTCTAATTCACTATTTCCCGACCTTAAGCACAGACTGACAATTTTAGTTGAGATGATCCTATCAAGGAGGAGCTCATCTACTGAATTCTTACTGTATGGCTCACTTTCTATCAAAATTATAATATGTAGTGAGTTATGTGATTTTTCCACTCCTAACTCCCACAATGTATGGGAATAATGAAATTGGAGTGGCTATATTTTCTTACGGCCAATCACAAAACTGCAAGTTCATCTTTCAGAGTGGGAATAGCTTATCTGCCAGCTCTTAAGAAGTTTATGTCAAAAGACAAAGCAGTTATATATAGTTCAATGACTTCTTTTTGGATTCGTTGGTTTTATAATTGATATCCCATTCCCCAAAATATCCACCGGGTCACCATCAATTGATAGGCCTATCTTTTTGTGCCATTAACTGATAACTTTCTTTTTACCATTTTAAAAAATCTTCCCCCCTCCCTTATACCTAGGTGTCTTACATTTACATTTTAGTAGATCTTCTACTAATACTACCTTTACCTTTGTGTTATAAGATTTATAAATATCTGCACAATCATATTCTGTAAAGGCAGAAGGGCTTGCTGCTAAAAAAATTTACGGATATTTGTATACAGAACAATGAGGAACCACTGGTCTTTTCTGGGCACCAGATGACTCTCACAAACATCCTTCAGTGGCTCATGTGGAAAAGAAAACCTTCACTGTTTTGCTAGTGATGTCCAAAGGCCCATGTAACTAATGTGCCTTATTCTGTCAAATATTTCTTTCAAAAAGTGAGGTTGCACCATTTTGTAGACAATCCCAATTATTTTCACCAGGCAGTAATAAGACTAAAACACTACTAAATAATATACATATGAAAAGTAAGAGAACCTTCATTCTCTTCAAAAGAATGAATATGGATGCTACAGGGAGTGCTCCACTGACTGCCCTTTTTTCTACCTAGAAGCCATACTGAAATAGCATAATAAGCAACTTTATAAACTACACTGCAATGGTGGGTAAAAATGACTCAGAAGTAACATCAAACCCAAGTACCAGCAGAAGAGGCAGGTGACCCAACCACAAAACCCCACTGAGAGAAAGCAACTTCTGCAGATCTGAAACCAGTCAGGTACAATCCAGAATGAAATTCTTTTCCAGACAAAATATTTACTGATTGTATTTTTTCATGAAGCTACTGAGAGATAAATAAGGCCCAACAAAGTACAGATGTAAAGCAGAAAAAGGAACTCAATAAAGAGAAGCAATCGGGTTCCTGGGGCCTGGGAGAGGAGGGTCCCCCATGAAGACCCAGCCAAGTGTGGACTGGAACAGGAAGGCACAGGGCTTCAGGAGGAGCACATATGAGAAAAACCAAAACTGGTGTTCCGTCTAAACAGGTCAGTCTTGGGGAAAAAACTACTATGTGGTGAGATTTTTAATACAGATGTAAACAAAATATTAAATTTACAGAGATTTAAAAATTAAACATTTAAAAGCTAGTATCTAGGAAAAACACTTTGTAATGAATTGTCATTATGGTAGACTGTAGAAAAAGGTTTAAATTATCTATTGGGAAGATAAGGAAAAGGAATCTGAGTGCCAAAATCATCATGTACCATAAAAGAAAATCAGTATTAAAATGGATGAATCAAGAAAATGCAATATGGACATAGTATGTAGAAGGTAATGCCAAAATAAACCACTAAGAGTACAGAGTAAAGCTTTCTCAGTGGAGACTGAGACATACAGGGTACATAACTTTTAGTCTAAATCTGTTTGCAGTATTGGACTTTTAAAAACTATGTACGTAAATTATTTTATTACAAAATAAAGTGTCAACAATCCACTTTCAAGATCATCCCATTAAAAAGCCCTCCCTTTTAATGACTATATCTGAATTCATAGGAAACAAGCATGAATATTAAAAAGATACATTCAAAAAGCAGGTGAAATAAACCTGTATGGATTTAAGAACTGTTTAAATTATCTTTAATTTGCTAACATAGCAAATTAAACATGGATAGCAGAAAACTCGTTTTTAATTCATGGTTTCAGCAAGCTACATTTCCTGTTTCTGACTTGAATTCCTAATTAAAGGCAAAAACGGTCTAATAAAATATTGATAAAATGTCATTCTCTTCTGCAAAAGACCACAAGTATCACTCAAGGGAAATGAAAAAAAATGCTTAATGCATATCACAGTGCATATTAGTCCATGTATTTCTAAGGTAAGTCCTAGGTGCCTTTCTGTAAAACACATTATATCCAGTGCAAACACTGGGAGGTTCTATCCAGAGTCAGGCAGTAGTCTGAGTGTATCTTAATATCACAATGTCCACTGGTAAGCAGGTATCCAATGAAGGGTGTTTCCTGGGCAGGCTAACGGGCCTGCCTGCCTTGCCAACAGCAGTATCTGAGCCAGATGTGGCTCCACTGAGGACTGTAGCCATGCCTTAATCAAAATCTGATGTCCAGTAGGTTCTCAAGAAATATTCGATGGATTCAGTGAATCATTATCAGACTCCTGTTAACTTTATTTTAAAATGTTGAAGGTCTATATTTTTAAAAAGAAAAAAGATTTAACATATACATACATACATATGTATATGTTTGTGAAATGCTGTATAGCCCCTTAAGCGGGTGCTTACTGAAAAGTCAATTGCCTGCTCTTCATGCTTTCTATCATGTATCTGTGAAAGGTCAACAACAACAAAAAAAATCACCAGACTTTGTTTACTTTTCACAATTGATTCTTTTAATATAATTTAAACACCAAACATATTAATCATTACTTTCACAGCCAGAAAAATAATTTGAACGTATCACCAAGTGTCAGAAATTCAGCACTCAGAAAAATAGAAATTAGAGTAATTTTAACGACTTCAAATTTCACATAGTATGTAGTTGCATGTAGTGAAACACACACACTCACATATTTTGCATTTTGTAGTAGGTCTTTGAATCAAAAATACTATGTCAAAATGGTGCGACCATCACATCACAAGTAATTCCAATAATTAAAGGTAGTAGTGACTTCCAGTTGTGGGAAGGAATGTACTTTCCACAAAGCGTTCTCCAATTATATTCTTCCTCTCTGTTCGTCTTCTCTACCTTTGAGAGCTCTTGTAGGTGTGTTTGTCCCCCTTCCTTCCAATGCTAGGGAACATGGCCTCCCAGTAGTCTCTGGGTGAGCTATAGGAATTGACTGGAGAATGTCCTGAGTTTCTGGCATGCCACAGAGGAAAGTGACAAGCATTCGAACTCAAAAATTATTGAGCTTTGTAAACATGGCTTCGTTAGTGGTGGTGAATTCCAGCTGATAAACCAACTTGATCAATTAGTGGTGACTGAAGTAAGAGTTGAAAAACATTATGAGGTTCTACTTGGTCTCCGAACCGAAGTGCAATGATCATCATGTCCGTGGAGGTCGAAGAGGTGGTCATATGAAGTGCAGAATATCATGTCCTTTTCTTCTTATCTCAGAGAGGTCCAGTAAGTTCAGGCACGAAGATGTCTGTTCAGATTCCCATGCAGACAATGCACTGTGTTCTGAAGATGGGTGGTCTTCCCAGAACACAAAGTAGACCTTGGCCTTCAGTGGGTGACGTCATCCTGGGCCTATGACTGGTGTTCTGTGTGCTTGGTTTCTCAATCCAGCAGAAGAGCTCCTCGTAGGTGAGGTCACCTCTACGGTCACATCCAAATGGCTTGTTTTGTTTTTCTTAGTTCCTAACCCATAAAGGGGTAGGAGGGCTCTGAACATGACAGGTAATGCCTCATCAACTCAGGAAATTCACACCCATCACTGCAAGCTCATTTTCTAATTTTTATATTTTACATGTAACTACAGATCTTAATTTAAATGTGTAGAGTATACACCACATTCTGTACAGATGATAAAAACAGATGCTGACTTAACCTGACAATTTCAGGAAACACTGCTCCCTCCTCCAAAATTTCTTCTAAAGGTTTCAGATTTATCTACAATGGAAACCATCAAATACTCAACAACACAGGTTCAGCTAAATGATACATATTCTGTTGACAAAATGTAACTATTTTATCCTAGTGGGTTTTTTTTTTTTTTGGAGACAGGGTCTCATTTTGTAGTTCAGGCTGGCCTTGAGCTCACTCTGTAGCCCAGGCAAGCTTCAAACTCAGCAATCCTACTGTCTTTTCCTCCCAAGTGTTGGGATTATAGGCATGAGCCGCCATGCCTGGCAAAATGTAACTATTTTAAATTATGCATAAGACTATTTACTTACATGAGAAAATAATACGAAGTATATGTAACACTGAAGCCCTTAAAAAAGCTACGGTCAGTTCTCTGTATTCATGGGTCATGCCTCGATTTAAACACCAGATCCAAAATATTCAGAGTAAGAAAAAAAAGGCCTATATTGAACACTCTTCTCTTTGTTATGCCCTGAACAATGTAAGCACTGCTTGTGAATCATTTACATTAAATATTATAAGTAATCTAGAAATGAGATAATGTGGGAGGATGTACATAGGTTTTATGTGGTTAAAGCATTTGATTTTCTTTCTTGTTTTGGAGACAAGATCTCACTACGGTGCCTAAACTAGTCTCAGACTCCATGATTTCAGTGATCCTCCCTACCTGTACTAGGGCACTTTCTGTATGGCCCTTGAGTATCTGTGAATTTGGGCATCTTGCGGGGATGGGGAGCCTCTTTGAACATTCCCCACCCCATGGATACTGAGGGCTAAATGTTTTTTACAAAAACTACAGAGACTGTTAATAGTCATTATTCCTGAGGAATGACATTGGGGATTAACTCCATGTTTCCAAGGCCCAACTGAAAGAATAAATGGGAGAGAGTAGTGATAGGCTGTGGTAAATATATGCTTTCAATAGTGTTCAAAATAATTTTCAACACTCTCAAAGCCACAGAAAACAAGTCATCAGTTAATGGATGTAGGCTCATTTCCTTGTGCTTTTTTTGTACTATACTTTCATAAGTAGAGATGTTTATGAAATCAAAGGCAGCCATGGCACTAAAATTCAGAAGATTTCACCCATGGCAGAGCATGTAGGCCATATTATTTTAACCCACAGGAAAGCTGGATAGGGTTTTTGACAAGTTTTGTAATACTTATCATGAAAATTTGAGTCTCACACATTGTGAACTAATAGTAGACAAAAAGTAAAGAGAAACGTATAAAGAAAATTTACCCTGAGGACATCAAAGGGAGGGCCTGGGCTGAGGTGGCAGATGCTGAGATAAAACGGGCCTGGGCTTTCTAAGGAGCATCACCCATACATAGAGACTAAGCAGCCTTGGTTCCCACAATAAATCCATTCATGCAACAAAAGCTAAAGAAAATTTGAGTTGAATGGAGGAACTACTGATGGGAAAACTTGACAAAGTAAAGCAAAGTCTTGCTCATATTTAGTAGGGTAAAGCTTAGGCATGACAGCCAGCAGTCATGGGTGGGAGACTGCAGCCAGGACTCCTCGGAATGGAGACAAGCTGCACTGCCAACAGCTACTTTTGCAGGTGCTGCTCTCAGACATTTCTAAGTGGAACCACCCTCTCAGTTCACAGAGGCCTTGGGCAGTAAACCTCAATACCTATGATGTATGTGCTTAGGACATTTGGCTATTCCCGAGAAGGCAGCACACTCCTCACGATACACCTGAAGACACTAGCTAAGTAAAGGAGAGATGACAAACAAGTGCAGGTCAGTCTGGCTTCAAAGCCTACGTGAGATCCGACTCTGGCTGGGTGTCAGTCATCAGCTCCTCAAGCCAGTCACAGCGAGACTACTCCAGTGTCTCATCCCATCCTAACCAAAATTTTCAGGTATCAAACACTGCACCTATAGTTTCAGAAGTTATACAGACAAGGACTAATTCATAACAGAGTATAGCTTCACTAGTCAAATATACTTATTAATTGAGTAAGAATAAACTCTTAACTGAGCTACTCTTATTAGGTACCTTGTGACATGTATATTCTTGAAAGGTGACATATAAACTCATTCATTAAGTTCATAATTCAACTTCAAACAAAGTAGTAACTTAGTTATTACTGCATGCCACTTAGTGTATTCTGTTAGGGAAAAGAACAGAAATTTGTGACCATATGAATGGTCCACAACTTTTTCAACAACTAACTCTTTTTCCATGTTCATCAGGGTGAGAACCCTAGAGGTGACACTTCTTCCCCTGTGATCCCCTAAATCTTTTTTCTACCCCTAAATCTATTCTCACAAGAAGTTCAGTCTTCTCAAAATGCCATCTTCATCTAGACTGGGTCATGTAACTACCAAGTTCCCAGAGAAGAGTGAAAAGAAATTGAAACATGAAATAAATGGCAAACTATGTCTACTGAAATTTAAGTATCCGACTTAGCAAATCACTGAAATACTCCCAATAATATTTCTTATTTCAGTCATAGTACTTTTTCTTTAAATTTTAAATTCACTTTTAAAAAGTCCACTTTGTCATTTTATTTTTTTGTTTAATGCTTTTATTTTCATTTTTAATTTATAAAACTTAAAAAGAAATAGCTTATTTCTAATATTCTTCTTAATTTCCATTTTTAGCAAGTCACACACAAAAAAGGGAGCAGTCAGGGGAAAAGGAAAAAGGCACAGTTCAGGAACAACTGTCATTAGCCACATGAAACAAAGTGGAAAATCTACCAACTACAATCAACAGGATCATGACAGAATCACTGTATAACTAAATCTATCAAAGATTCTAAGCTATCAAAGTTATACTCTGTTCAGAACAATTTAATGTAATACAGTAACTAATACACTTTTAAAATATTTCTACTCAAAATTAGTTGAAATGTGTTAGTGTTCAAAGGATTTCCTCACAAGTTATGGTGTCTGATTCTTCTATACACAAAACAAGGCACTTTTATTAAAGATACAGATACATGGAAACACAAGTAACCTTAATGGCTTTTGGTAAAAGGAAGCTGGAATCTATAATTGAAAAATGAAAATAATGACAAGTATAGTAGATCTGCATATTAAGTAAAACTGCAAGTTTCACAAGCTTAACATAAACCAACTGCTCTCAAAACAAATACTTTAAGAAATACTTAATAGTAGGGAGAAAAAGACAGCAAGGACAAATTAATACAAACCAAGGAAGGTGAGCAGGGAACCCAAAGGTCCTTTTATAACTAGAATTCAGCTGTAAGTAAGATACACAAACCAGTCTAGGACTGTGACTAAGAAGGCAACAGAAAGCAACTTAAAGTCACTTATGTAACAAAAACAACAAAATCCTAGAGTTGATTATTTAATCCAGACATTACCTTACTTCTCCATTTCCTCAGTGCAATGCTATTCTGGTGCTCATTCTCCATCGGAATAAAATGTAGGGTGAGCACAATAATGTTCTAGAAGGAATTTCAGAGTTAATTCATCCTAGGTCAACAAAGAAAAGAACTTTGTTCACATAATATTTTTTGACTTGAAAAAGTAATACGCCAAAGAAGCGATTGATGTAAATTGTATTTTCAAGTGTTCAGCAGTATCTGAAAGTTTCAAATAAGTAAATCTTAAAATGCTAAGTGTAGACTGTCAAGTATTTAAATCTGGGAACATAAATATGCCAGTGGTTGTTAGACTGTGCTTCCTCTTTGGCTCAAGAGGACAAAATGGGTAGGTTTCACAGTGCCTCCTTCCCCAAGCCTGTGCTACTATAAACACTCAATTTCTAGGAAAGACTTAATCATGAATTCTACTTTTAGCCTACCCTCATTAAATCAGAGTTAGGAACATTCAGGATAGACAGTGGAAGTTCCTCAGCTCAGGCCATTCTCAGGCAGTGCCCTGTGTACCACTTAGGCTGACTCTGGTACAGGGAGCAAGTCTTTCTCACTTGTGCCTCTACAGTTACTGTTATGGCCTTTTGTATAATCTGGGGAAAGTCTTTTTCTAAGTCTTCAACTTCTGCCTATTAACCTAAAAACTTCATGAAGAAATTAAGACTGGGGCCAGAGGGTTAGCTCAGTGGTTCCAGTGCCTGCCTCGCAAGCACAAGGTCCTGAGTTCGATCCCCAGTAACCACATACAATGCTGGGCATGGAGACTCACGCCCACCAACAATCAATACCACATGACACAGGGCCGGGTGTGGTGGCTCATGCCTTGTAATCCCAGCACTCAGGAAGCAGAGACAGGAGGATTGCTGAGTTCGAAGCTTGCCTAGGCTACATAGTGAGCTCAGAGCCAGCCTGAACTACAAAGCGAAACCCTGTTTCAAAAAAAAAATAATAATAATTAAGACTGGGCTGGGTGTAGCTGAATAGAGAACCTGCTTACCATGAGCACGGCCTGGGACTCCATCCCTTGCAAGGTCTATCACACGGATAGCTTCTAACCTGATGTACTGAGATCTGATGGACAATCTTCTACTGAGACTTTGAGAAATGCTGATATTAAAGTATGTCACAGAAATAATGAAGTACACACACATATACAATCAACAGCTACAAATTAATAGCGAACAAGCAAATGTACATGATGGAAAAATAGATACCATGAGCCTAATATTGATTTTCAATGAAAAAACAATGTTTTAGTCCAAATCATGATTTCTTAATGAATATACAAGACTTTAAAGGGGATAAAAATCAAACATACCAAGAAAATTCCAAGAGATTAAAAACAACATAAAACGAAGACAGTTGCAGACAAGAGAAGTTAACACCTACAGTGGCACACTTAGATCAAATATTCTTTTCTCATTATAATAAAGCCTGAATAATAATTTAACGACATTCTCTGTTTGCTACAGGATGGCAAGTACTGTTGCTTGGGGCCTGTAAGGACTTTTTTCATGAAAGAACATTAAAAGATTGAAATAGTAACAGTTTCATTTACAAATATGATCAAAAGTTCTGAGAGCTTCTCATTAATTTTTGACAGCTGATAATTAGAACAGAAGGACATGATGACATTAATTTAAAAAAAAAGAAAGTTTTTAAGAGGCAAAATTCCTATTTCCAGTGCCGGGCATCAAACCCAAGACCTTGTATGTGCCAGGCAAGTGCTCTACCACTGAGCTGAATCCCAGACTCCCAAAAGAGAGCTATTAAAAACACTCCTCGCACCTAAATGATAAATGCAAAATGAAACCCTAATCTGGCACCAGCTGTTTTCAATACAAGAAAAAAAACCACATGGATGACTCTACCTATCTGTAAAAATATGAAAAACAAACTCCACTGGCTGAATTCTCATAAACTGGGCTGGTTCCAATTGAAATGTTCACCTGATATAAAATTCAGCTGTCCAGAGGAAGCAACCTGAAGGACATCACACAGTTTATGAACCAGCTGGAAGGAGCCATCCAGACTTTACCCTGCCGAACCCTCTCTGGACGATAATTAGACAAATCTTCATAGATGATGTACTGTGTGCAGAAGCGCTGATCAGAATCAGCCTTGGCATGGTACGCGACTGTATTGATGGTCTGTGTCACATCGCTATCTGGCTTGGGCTTTCTACTGAGGACCTGGCCCCCTGCTGCGGCAACGAGCTTAATGAGATTGTCCTTCGGATGATGTTTGAAGGTTCCCCCAAAATAGAAGTAGCATCCATCAAACAGCTTAGGCAACTGAAAAACAAGAAAAAAAGACTGTTAAAAGCAGATCAAAATATTTTAAAACTCTGCAAATGAATGAAGGCAATAAAAACAATAGTCAAGAGCAATTAAGAAGCTACTTTAGGAGCTGCTGATACAATTTATTTCACAACTGAAATAACTAGATCAAGAGAGATACTTATGTAAATAAAGGTTTCCTATTGACTATTGATTTTTCCTAAGATTTAGTCACTACTTCGGGTCCTTTTTAGACTCCTAGAAAAAAAAAAAGGACAAAAACAACTGCTCATTAAATTCTTTCATCAGGTTGCTTATTACTGGGAAGGACTTGAAGTCTCCCAAATTCCTATGATATCTGAGACACGCTTCAGGAATACCAGATTAAACTTAATTAACTGACAGGAATAGCTCTCTGATGGGCCATCCACAGGCTGCCAACTTCAGGTCTCTAAGGCAGGTCTTGGGGTCCCCAGGAAGTATTGTACTGCACAAGAGATTATGAAATGATAGTGAGGGATCCAATCAGCTACACAGCACTCTATGTGCTTCATGGAAAAATAAAATTCCACAATTTCTTCCCATGAAAAATTTTCACTGCCATACATCTTTCAACAAGATAATGGAATATTACCCATTAAAATGGCAATATGTGGCAATAAAGACATATGACAGCAAATCTGAGCAGCAGCTTTAAGTCTTCTCTCAAGCTACTTCCTGTATCTGAGATTTACCTCAGATTCTGAAAGGTTTATGGGAATGTTCAAGATGCCAAAAATCCATTAACAGTAAGAAATTTATTACCTTCTGATTTTATTGCACATTGTGATCATCTCTTAGAATCAAGTGCTTGAAATAAGCACAATTACAATTTTAATAAGTCACCTGTACTTGTTGAAAGGGCAGAAGATTTTCACAATGGTGGTGATAACATGAAGTCATAAGAACAAGGAAAGTAGTGTCAAAAGAAAAATACCAGATGTTCTCTGTTGATCCTGCTTCTCCTTGGACCATCAGAAATTTCATACTTTTCTTCCTGTTCACAGACTTTTCTTTGTAGACATGCTTTCACCCCTTAAAAAAACAAGGAAAAATAAAAAATCAGTTATTAAGTGAGCATTATTTCTCAGTGAAATCAGCAAAATTACCTATTATTTCTTCTTCATGGTTGATCTAAGAACTCTTACTCAATAAAACTGGTATTCCACATAAAGAAAACCTAAGAACTCTTTCTTTTAGAGGATTAAGCACTAATTTTAATCTCCTTATGAAAAACCTAAGCCAATACACTGTATCAAACTCAAGAATAAATACTGACAGCTTTACTAATAGCAATTACCAAAATTAAGGTGAGTAAAAAGCCCATTACTGAGTCCAGCACACAACAGTCTGCCCTGAGCACTGAGGTAGTTAAAAGTCTAATTTTTTTTCAGACCATATGACCCAACATTAGGAAAGCGCTTTAGGTCACAACACCTTGCTGGCCATAGCAGCTGTTGACACTGGGACTTGCTTGTGATTTCATATTGAAGTCACAACTTCAAAGATATGGTTGGGCTCTATAGGAAAAAGATTTCTGTAATGATTTGGATAACTGTACCCAGTTGTGGGGAAGAGAGAGAGAGAGAG